>CAJHQP010002785.1:0-78525 GCA_905132765.1 Moricandia arvensis | reverse complement strand
TCCTGCAAGGCTTTAAACCAAATCAATATACTCACCATGCTTAGATTAAAAAAGTTTTAAATGAGATTTAGGGGAACATGAAAATAAACCAGTCAACAAGAAAATATAAAAATATGAACTACACCTCTTACTCCCTCGAATCCATTGGACATCAGTAGAATGGTCTGCCCGGAATTTTTGCTGTCCCAGATGTCTTAATCACTGCCTCCTCACCACACCGACAAAATATTTCAGAATTCCTCTCTCCCTACACCTCGGCGACGTCTCGATGTTCCTCCGCCTAAAAAAAATATTGGGTTTGTTAGTATGGAACAAGATAAATATTTGAAAATCAAATAAATTTAGTTTAATCACTCACATGAGATACTAGAAGAGCTTTGATTTGTTAAGAGGGACATTGTTTGTACTCAGATTATGATTTAACGGAAAGTGGGGGAGAGATTAATAGAAAAGACGAGTAGTTGCAAGAAAGTATCGAGAATGAGCTCTTTGTATGGACACATAGTGATGGGGCCCACATCACAATAAGTCCACGTAGCCAATAAAGCATTATCTCGTTTTAATTTTCCGGAGTTGCACATGGCATTGGGTGGGTATGAGTAGATCTTCATCTACGTTGGTTTGTAGCAGGCTAATTAGGAAGATAAATGGAATGTGAACTTAAAATTTATAAGATGAATGAGTGGAGGTCGAGCTGACCACACAATTCCACTCATGTGACAAAATTCACTTTGGTGGTTTTTGTTCGCAAAATTACGAATTGGATTTAGGATTCGAAGTCACTAGATAAGATGCATCAATAATTTTTTTTAGCCGGCTAATACGTAACATGTCTTATCTATGATTATGGATGCTAAGTTGTAAATTTTGAAGTAAATTCAATAACTTTTTTATCTGGCTAATCAAAAGGTATGCAGACATAGATATATACTTAGCAAGATAAGTTTCTTTAAAGTCTAAAACCAAAGTTTAAGAAGTCATTCCAATCGTTCAGAACATAGTCATAAAGGAGAGGGCACAAAACATTAAAAAGGTCAAGAAAGAAGGTCGATATAGTTTAGTTCAGAGGGATCCAACATAGTCTTTATAGATCATAACTGCCATCCTCTGCACCTCGGCCATCGAGCACATATGTGGTTATGCACTTACAAAATCAACACCAGCAACCATGTGAGCTTGGATTAGTAGAATCGAAGTAATGGTGGAGTCCAAAATGGTTGGGATTCTGTGGAATATAGCGGGGCTGTCAATGGCAAGAGACTTTCAGATCTTTGGTCGAAAGTTGTTTCCCGGCTTGTCTCAACATGTAAGCGAACATCTGTGAGATTGGGCTAACTCTTTTGTGATCATTCATCCGTTATGAGGGAGTGTTGCAGTTTAGTACAATGACCTGCGAGAGGGACAAGTCACACATACACCAACCAATGTTTTTTTTGCCCAAAATTGAAAGGGAGATAATAACAGTTGAACATCGGCAATTGGTCAATCTCCAGCAAGTATTCACACAGAGATGCTGGGAATCGAACTCTCCTTCTTATTTGTCTTGTTTGAACTTACCAAATGTCAAGAAAAACTGAGTTCTAGACTGAATCTGGTTCAGACTGGACTGAAACATAGAGTGAGTGTGATGAATTAGGACATCGAGCTCCTACAACAACAAAACAAAAAGTATGCGAGATGGATTACACCGGTGACTATTTAGTAGAAACAAAAAGAATGTTCCTGACAATGATACACATGCATACCTTGGCGGTTAATGTGATGCCCTTTCAACAATTGATGTCTATGGAAACTAGACATGAACCACCTAGTTTTATAACACTGTATAGAAAGACACGGCATGATGGAAAAAATTAGCAAGCATCTACATTTGTTAGCATGAAACATAATTAATTAGCAAGACCTGTAAATTACTTACGGTGACACCTTGAGTTTCTCAGATAGAGCAACAAATTTTACAGCCGTAGTCTATGTTAGGGGTGCTTTGAATGGCATTAAAAATGATTCCAAGCCCCAGTTAGGACTCCTTTATCGCAATGGTACTCCCTACTAAGGATCTCGGAACAACTTTAGCTCTCTTGCTTCCTTCCTAGGTGGAGGACAAGGGCGTGGTCGCATATGGTTGCATCAGGTCCATCGTCGGTCATAGCATCTGCAGCGTTGTTAACAACGGGAATATCAATTTTGGTAAGCTGTGGATATTCATGTGTTAAGCCCAGAGAAAATGTGGGGTCCAAGAAAACAAGATCACTCTCCTCGATGACCTTGACAAAGGCAAAAAATGATGATACGGTTAAAAAAATGTCTTGGCACGTAAAAAACATAATGTAATTATACATACATATTTGAATTGGTATCTAAAGGGGACGAAAGAGATGCTTGCTTGTTCAGAAGATCAACAGAAGATGGGATGCTACATTGATCTCTAGAAGGTGAGTTCACAGGGTCCTGGGCAAGAAAAGCAATATATTAGAAGAGGAATTACAATGTGAGAGTAAAGATTTTCCTCCTAAATTAACATTGTCATGAAACGTGGTAGGAAATAAACAAAATGTTAGAACAAAAAGATTGTCGTGCTAAATTGAAAAATAATACGCAATGAATCCGATAAAACGTCTAATAAATAAAATGACATGGATTGATGCCAAAATATAATGCTAACAATTGTAAGGTTATGGATACAAACAAAACTAACCGTAATTAATGAGAAGAATAATTTTACTTACGCTGTCTACAACGCCAATGTTAGCATTACCATCTCCACTTGTGCTTCATCAGTAACAAAGTCATCGTCCAAAGGAGCCTAGACAATTTACATGAATAAGTTCTAGCAGCTAATATATATATAAAAAATTCACATTGGTATACCATAAAAGGAACTTACACTACTAGATGGTGGTAAATGTTCATTAGCAAAACTCATTGCGTTCCGTATTATGTTACTCGCATCAATCGGAGTGCTGCCCCCTTTGTGTGCGGTGGTGGAAGAATGGTTATTTGGATGGGAAGCAAATTGGGGGGAAACCGCGACGTAGTAGGTTTAATCATATTCAGAGTGTTCCTCTGGAAATTGCACGAACATGTTTTGAAATATTAGCACGCAAGAGGTTTTTGCGAGTTACTAATAGTCTCGCTAAGTTCTTTTGGTTTGCTCTCCCATCTTGGATAGATCAGCTGAGACACTGTTAATAACCATGGTAGCTACATAATCAGAGTCAATAGGTTCAACAGTAGGTTGCGTCGAGGCGCTTTACTACATTTACGAGAGGTGTTGTTGTGTTTTTTTTTGCTTTATTCACGCATACATATCACATCGGCTTTGGAAACCCCTCTGGGTGAAATTGGAATTAGAAAACGAAAAAACCACATTCGATAGACTTGACCAGGTTGTCAACTAGGATATCTTCTTCTTCAATCGGGCCACAAAAAATCAGAGCTAGTAACATTTGTAAGGCTACATAAGGGATGATAGAAAACATAGAAGCCTCACCCATCAAATGAAAATAAAACAGAAATGATGTAAATATAAAAAGGATTTCCAATAGCCAAAACAAAAAGTACCTTCCCAGCGGTATCGATGTCGCGGACATGGGTAGGATTGATACTTTTCTTTCCCTTTTTATCATCATCGTCAACCTCTTTCTCATCTGGAAAGTCAGATTCTGATCCAGAGTCACCACCTTCTAGGGACAACTCCAGTGAGTGACGGGACAGCTTCAATCAGAACCAGCTGAATCGAAAGGACAAATCCTCTGAGGGCAATAGTGTTCTGCGATAAAGCAACTTCGTCCTCTCTTTCAGGTTGCTGATTAGCATTTCGAATGAAAGACGCCCTCAAGGATAAGCCAAAAATGATTTCACGTCTTTTAATCTTCTCAGCGTGTTCTTCTGAGATACGAGGATTGTGAGAGCTTGGGAGCCGATAACCAGCAGATAGCAAGGTAAGAAATGCATACTTTATCCTAGCCTCATAGTCTTTAACCGTTTTCTTCTTAAGCATAGAATTTACATTGTAACTGGGGACATCGTTCATTGAGCCGAAAAGCTCAAACCAATAAGGCCTTCTCCGATATATTATCGTGCTCCTCTTTTGGAATAGGAGGGTAACTACTGCAGTTAAGCCCCGTAGCCAAATATAATTCTCTGAGAGAAAACCTAACAGGCTTACCAGCAAATAAGAACCATGCTTCGTACTTTCTTCACAACCTTCAACTGTCTTGATATGAAAAAACGGCTTAGTCGGTCTGGAAATGAGGGTAACTCTTGCGTTTTCTATTGAGATTTCCAAAGGGGGAGGATCTATGAAATCGCATTCATTTTCTCAAGGGCGTTTAGAATTTTGCTGATATACAAGGCGGCTTGTGATAAGCGTGTAACCCTAATTCCAGCGGTTTATCTCCCAATGCCAAACATCGAGCGGAAAGTGAAGCCAAAAATATGAACCCGGTCAGATTTCATGTGAGATACAAAGAGAATGAAAAATAGAAACGATGAGATAACACGAAGTTGAATTGGGTTAATAGATTTGTAGCTACTCTTGAGAAGCAAACAAAAGGAATATAAAGGATTAGAGATGAAGAACAAATAAATTAGTTCTAAGGGTAACAAATGGTTTAACATAAAAGAAGATTCCGTGTATCTTTATCTAAAAAGAGTTTATCAAAAGAAGAGCTTATTGGCATGCAAAGAGTCTATAGAAGATGAAGGAGTTAGACCATCTCCAATTGTACACTATTTCTTCCTCTATAATTTACATTAAAATAAAGTAACTTTTGGAGTGAAAAAATGACATAACTCTATATTCCACTCTAAAATAGAGTAACTCTATTATAGAGTAAACCATTGAAGCAAAAGTTACTTTATAATAGAGTTACTCTATTTTAATGCAAATTATAGAGGAAAAAATAGTGTACCATTAGAGATGCCTTTATAAGGGTAAAAAGATACAAGCCAAAATGAGTAAGGTGCATCTAAAATATAAATGTATATGAAGTTAATTAGTCAATAAGTCTTATGTGTAGAGTGCAAATACTCTTATGAAAATTGCTATAACCCACCGGATCTGATCAGTCCCCTAATATAAGCTCAATTTATTTTAAATTACAAATTCTAAATTTAAAAACATCTTATACAGAAGCCCAGCCAAAAACTTCGAGATTGAAAGAGTTTACAATCGAACGAGGATCCTCTCCATACTCGTTTCAGTTGCACACACCCGCCTTGCTACTCTCTGTCTCATCATTTATAAATTTGGAAACAAACCCTAAACCCTCTCTCTCTCTCTCTCTCTCTCTCTAAAAATGTCAAAACCCTAATTCCCCACGGAAGATTCCTCCTCCTCCGTCGTTTCAACACCCGTCCCTATTCATCAAACCCGCATCTCACCCAAACCGACCTCGAATCCTCCTCTAAAGCTGAAGCCGAACGCAAGAGCCTCCACGAGTATTTCCAAAGGATCGCCGTTAAGAACTCGACTCCAGATTGGCTCCATTTGGCACCAGGCTCCTCTTTCTGGGTCCCCCCGCATCAGAAAACGGACGGGAAGATCGCTTATATGATGGACATGGTGACGAATCCGTTGAAGAAGGAGGAAGCTTTCTCTCTGTCGTCTTCTTCTGGCTGGCCTTGTTCCTCTTTCTTCATTCCTCCAAGTATGTTTATGAATTGCTTTCCTTTTTTGGTTAATTGTCTAAATATAGATAATGGGTCTCTCTTGTTTTTGATTTTGAGTGTTAAAGATGGGTCCTTTGTGGTTAATCGTCTAAGATAGATTCTCACTTTGTTTTTTTTTTTGGTTTTAAGTGTTAAAGATGCTTCCTTTGTGGTTCATTGTCTGAGATAGATAATGGGTCTCACTTAGTTTTTGATTTTGAGTGTTAAAGATGGTTCCTTTGAGCGCCATTGCTGGTGATTGATCCATGTTTCTCTGTAAGACGGGTCTGAAAAATTAGATCTTTAGGGGGAAATTACGAAGTGGACTTATGTTTTGTCTTCTAGTATTCTTGTCTAAATGAAACATATAACGTAATGGAGATGATTGCTTTGCTCCATGTCGCTGTGAGATTCCATAAATTGCTTTCCTTTGGGGTTAATCGTCGAAAGATAGATAATGGGTCTCACTTGTTTTGTTTTTCTTTTTAATTTGCGTCTTAAAGATGGTTCCTTTAGGGTTAATCGTCTAAGATAGATGATGGGTCTCACTTGGTTTTTGCTTTTACGTGTTAAAAATGGTTCCTTGGAAGTGATTGATCCATGTCTCTCTCTCTATATCACCTGAAACATTTGATCTTTATTAGGGCGGAGATAGTAACGTGTATATTGCGAAGTGGGCTTGTGTTTTTCTTGTCTGAACGAAACATATGTAATGTAATAAAGATCAGCTCCATGTCGCTGTAATTGCTTTCCTTTGGGGTTAATCGTCTAAGCTAGTTAATGGGTCTCACTTGTTTTTCGGTTTTGCGTGTTAAAGATGGTTCCTTTGCTATTGAAATGATAGATGATGAGAAGGTTGAAGGTAGCATGGAGTTGAACATTCCGGGGGAGCTAACTCGTATTCTAAATCCAATTTATTCATTTAAACATGTCGACGATGAAGAGTGATTTTACAAGTTCTAGCTCGGTGATGAAGTCCATTTCCTGATGCGTGGAAGGACAGATGATTCCCGAGACTGATGAGGTTAAGTATTTGTATATACGGTTGTAAACCATGGAGTTCTATGATGCTTGGCCTGTCTTAATCGCCTTTGTGAAAAGCTTATTCATAAAGGCAATCAATCTTTACGGCTAATAAAAGCTGGTCGGATGGGTACTTACGTACACTACAAGGTTTCGTCGTGAATGATAATTTGATCAACCTAAGATGAGTTTAAATATGTTAGCACTTAGCAGACCGATTCATAAAAACCTGTCACTGCAATAAACAGTACGAACCATATCACCAATCTTTACGCATGTTGTCTTTGCAGTTCACACTGATTTTGCGTTTCAGCTCAGTCCTCATTTCTTTATAAAGAAGTGAGGAACAAAAAGATGTTTTCAGAAGAACATTGAAGAGGAAGAGAGTTAAAGCTGCAAGTTAAAAGAAATGAGGGCTGAGTTGGAACTCAAAATCGTTGAACTAAAGAGACAAATATGCACTTGCGAAAGAAAAGTAGATGAATAAGATCGTTTTTTAAAGATATGTTTATGTTATATCTGTTTAATGATATCTTTGGTGATACATTGTTTTCCCTTGCTTCTGAAATGATTGTTCCTCCTCTACACAAGAGGTAAAAGGGAGCATGGAGTTGAACTTTCCAGGGAATTAGAATTAGGTTCATGGTGAATAATCTAGATCATCCTCAGATGAGTTGCATGTTACCAGATCGATTCATAAGAATTTAAGAACAGTTGTTAGGACAATAATAATGTCTTAGTTAGTAGCTGTGGATATAAGTTTACGGAAGTAACAACGAACGGTTTCCATCTCATAATTATGTCTTAGTTAAGTAGTTGTGGATATAAGTTTACGAAGTCACAATACATTACTATTTATTTAGTAATCAGTCAATATTTATGATTACACGATTCTAGAGACTACCTCCAGAGGCTATATGAGTTGGTGACAAGATTTGTATACAACGGCTTGCCCTTTGATTAGATGCTTTACAAAGGTATATATACAAGTAAGGGAAACCCTACGGCTTGAGAGAAACACTGAAAGACATATACATAATAATATATTTGCAAATCTCCGCTTAATACTCTTCCTCAATTTCAGGTCAATGTCTTCTGAAAAATTCTATAATCTCTGTCTGTAGACAGCATGTTGCATTCTTTGTAGAGAGCAAAGAAGATCTTAAATATAATATCACTGAAACAGCCATTCCTGAGATAAAGGTTCCACAAGGACAAACAAACATGTGGTTTATGTTATGTTCATCATCTGTAAACGTTTTTGCACTATTGTCAGCTAAGAAGATCTCATCCCACACTAACAAGAGACTATGAAGTGAAAACTCTCAACCAACCGAGACCAAAGTCTTGGGGTTCAACAAGATGATACATGATTGCTCTAGTGAATAATTTCTTCAATGAAAATGATTAAGCAGACCAATATATTGTCAGAAACTTATGGGACTAAAACAATTACTGAACATATATTTTTTTAATGATTTGGGGATAATGTAATACATATTAACCATTAATATTAAGTCTCTGAGAAGCTGAAGAAACTCTCTACAGAGAACCCGATCAATGAATCATCAATCACGTAACTGTATGATGACTACAGTGATCATGATGATGATTCATGAAGGTAGTCAACTAAACACTAAACATTTTTGGGCAAGTAAATATATTATTTTTAATTGCTATTTGGACAGAAAAGTTGTTAAGCCTAAATATAGGTAATACTTATCAGTTATCTCTATGTCCAAAACAAATTATATTAAATTAAAATTATTCTTTTCGGGAATTTAAATTAAAGATTAATCTGTAATATTATTTTGTGACAAATAAATTTTATTATTTATTATATTTAACATTTGTACAACCGACCTAAAACCCAATGTTTGAACTATTCAATAAATTCTTGGGGGTAGTTATAATTTACACATATTTGAGGCCACTTTCTAAATTTATTTTTAATATCAACTATTTTCAACAATATTTTAAGTTTGCTACAAAAAAGACTAGACTAATCCTTTTAAATCATTTATAAATGTTTAATAATTATTTATAAAAAACTAGGTATTATAATTACTTATTATACATGTATTGTTAATTAAAATACTACAATCATAAATTATTATTTACGTTTTATTTGAAATTATTGCATGATATAAATTTTGAAAATTTAATTGTATATTGTATTCATTATTAATAAATAAATTTTTAGAATCACTCAATATTCTATTTTCAATTATATAATATCAAGAATTTAACTTGATTAATATTTAGTTATGTATTTTGTTTTTAAATCTGTAACTTTTTTATTAACAGATATTTTTTAGTAATGCCATAATATATATAGGAATTTTTTTTAATTTTAAATTATATTTTGATTTTGGATAATTTTATTATTAATTTTTAATCAATTATCTAATCAAATCAATTTTAACTTTGTTTTTATTTTGAGTAATTTATATATTTTATTTATTAAGGATATAAATGATATGAACCACTTTAACTTTCAACGTAAGAGTTCAAATGAGAAAAATTACTTCGTAAATAATAGTATAGATTATAAAAAATTATGAGAGAATTTTAAGTTTACCACTTTTGTTGTACCACTTTTCATTTTTAACTTCATTAAAGAGATATTTTCAAAAATACCACTTTTTTAAGAGACAATTTTTTTAAACTAATTAGAATTCTAAATTTTACATTCATAAACTCTACCTCACCCTACACCACCCCTTAACTCTAAACCCTAAGTCTTAGATTAATTAACCCAAAGGTTATAAGTGTGTATTTTCCCTCTTAAAAAACAAGGATAAAAATGATTAAGATATTTTTGAAAAGTGGTACAAGGAAAGTGGTATTTTTGACAATTTCTCAAAAATTATAAACACAATCACATCCCTAAATGTAAAATTTAAATAATAATCACTAAACTCTGAAGCAAATGTTGTGATATTTTTGCTTGAGAATAATATTAAAAGTGGTATCCAAATTATTTATTTCATGCAGTTTCTCCAAATTCTATCTTATTGAACTATAAGTTTCATCAGTAAAATTTATCATATAAGGTTTAGTGGGATTTGAAACATAATTTATAGTTGAAAAGCAATATAAAATAATATCACTTATATGAGCATTTCAAGTTTTTAAAAATAAACTATTCTATTTTTTACTTCATTTAAAAAACAGGAAAAAATATTTGGAAATAAAAAATAAATTTTAAATAATTATTTAGAAATATCTCTTATTATTATATATATTTTATAACTAATCAAAATATACTTATACAGATTATAAATTAGGGAAATTTTTCTAAATAGCTCTTTCTAGTTTTGTTCTCTATATAGCTTGCAGTAGGTTTGGGACTTACTATTCACAATCCGTTATCCGATCCGAGATTTGCTTCGATCTGTTTGGAAAAAAAACGGATATCCTGGGGGTCCAAATTCGGATAGTGAAGTATTAGGTCCGAAGATCTGAATCTGGATCCTGATCCGAGCCCACTATATATTTAAAAATATTTTAAATATAATTATATTTATATATGTATATTATATATAATTTTATACAAAATAAACATATTCAATTTTATTAAATTTAATAATTTGTTTTTATTTTTTACAAAAATAAGTTTAAGTAAAATAAATAGTAAATTAGTTACTTTTTAATTTAATTTATTTTTTATTTAAAAAAGGAATCCAGATATTATACATATTTAGTATTTTTGTTAAATAGGTACTTGATTTTAACCCATGCTTTAAAGGGAAATTGTCAAAAATACTATTTTCTTTGTACCACTTTTCTCTTTTACCTTAATCACTTTACCTTTATTTTTCAAGAGCAAAAAACACACTTATAATCCTTGGTTAATTAATTTAAGACTTAGGGTTTAGAGTTGAGGGGTGGGGATAGAATGGGATAGGGTTTAGAAATGTAAAATTTAAGATTCTAATTAATTTTTAAAAATTTACCTCTTAAAAAATGGTATTTATGAAAATGTCTCTTTAATGAATGTAAAAATGAAAAGTGGTACTAATAATGTGGTAAACTTGAAATTCTCTTTGCTTTAAAAGTGCATGATTATTTTGTATGGTTATCAAAAATTTTATCCAATGAAATTTCATGTTTCAAGATAATTTGTATAATTTAACTTTCTAGGTAATTATATCTATATATATATATATATATAGGGAAATTGCCAAAAATACCACTTTCCTTGTATCACTTTTCAAAAATATCTTAATCACTTTTACCCTTGTTTTTAAGAAGAAAAACATACTTATAACCCTTGGGTTAATTAATCTAAGACTTAGGGTTTAGAGTTAAGGGATGGTGTAGGGTGGGAGTAGGGTTTAGGAATTTAAAATTTAGGATTCTAATTAATTTTAATTAAAAAGTGGTATTTTTGAAAATTTCTCTTTAATGAAGGTAAAAATGAAAAGTGGTACAAGAAAAGTGATATTTTTGAAAATTTCCTTATATATATATATTCAGTTTTTAGAGGGGGGGGGGGTTTAATTCTTGGTTCTTAAGAAAAATCAATAATATTAATATTTTTGTTTTCAAAATAATAAAAGTAGAATTGTTATTGTTGAGTTTCATTATAGCTCATAGGTATAATTTAATATTTGGCTATATGTTGTTGAGGAATATAATTTTTCTTTCTAAAAGTTCCCCAAAATGCTATTGATATGTTAAAGTATAAGATTTTATATGCATTAATAGAATGTTTGTTAAGATATGAGTATGTTTTAGAATGTTTGTTAAGATATGAGTATGTTTTTCATTTTTGACATATTCTTACATAGAATTTACCAAGAAAGATTCTCGTTTAATAGTATAAATATAACTCAAATTCATTAAACTAACACACACATTTACGAAGGTCTTATTAAATTTTATTTTTAGAAAAATCATTTATTAAAAAATTTAAACTTCATTTGAAAAAAAATATTTGAATTTTTTTAAATATTTTTTTTATTTAAATATTTATTTAATATAAATGTAGGAAATGATTGTCATTTATGCTGAAACCTAATTTGGTCACTTTAGCACTTGTGAGCTAGTTTAAGAACAAAAACATGTTTTATGACTACTTAAATTGGTTCATCTAGAAAATTTTATGGGAATTTTCATCTATACCACATTATTGGTATCACTTTTCATTTTCCCTTAATTAAAGGAGTCTTTTTTATAAGAAGCAAAAAATTTTAAAATTAATTAGAATTATAAATTTTACATTCCTAAACCCTACTTCACCCTATCCACCCCCAACTCTAAACCCTAAATCTTATATTAATTAACTCGAGAGTTATAAATGTGTTTTTTTTCTTAAAAAATAATGGTAAACGTGATTAATGCAAATAAGAAAAGTGGTAGTAGGAATATTATATTTTTGACAATTTCCCAATTTTCATTTTAAATGTTAAAAATATATTTCAAATACTCTAAAATCAATGTTTTAAAAACCAGACCAGACACTGATTCGGTATAGCTGCTAATTGTCTGGCTGGATTGATTCAACGGTCGAACCAATTTTTTTTTGTATTTTTTGAAAAGGTAAATATACATAATCATATATTTACATTATATAGAATTTTAAAAGTATTTTACATATAATATATTCTGTTTTATCTTTATTAACTAAAAAATAAACAATAAACATAAATCTAACTATATATACAATAAGCAAGTGAATACATTGATCAAAAATATCATACTAAAGCATTGATGTCATGATGTTTAGCCAACAATTCATTTCAATTTTTCATAATCTTACAGCAATGTAAAAAAAATATTATAAGATAGGTTAAAAAGGTTTTTGTTCCTAAAATAACATTTAAAGTGAAAAATGATCAATATACATTTTATTAAATGGTGTAAATATATATATTTATATCTTTTAAATTAATTAATCTAGATTTATGGTTTAGAATTATAGGATAAAATTTTGGGAGTGAAATTTAAAATTTTAAAAATTAAAAAATATTAAAATCTTCTAAAGAAAAGAAGAAAAATTTTAATCAGATTTCACCATCTGAAAAACCAACGGACACTGAGTCCTCTTCATCTCAGACTCTCGCATGGATCATATGAACAAAACTCTTTCTGCCTTTGTTCCTCTCTTCTATGCTCGTTTCTTCGTCGATTCTTTCTTGTGTGAAAATCCTGGAGAAGCTGCAGATTCGTAGAAAAGGTAACTCATTTGAATTCACCATGTGATTCTCCTTAACATATGCTCTGTTATTGTCTTGGTGTGTCACATTCTCATATTGCAGACTAAAGTGTTCAGAAATTTTTATTGCCAATGTATGTTAAGTCCAGTAAGGAATGGGTCGAGGCTGTGTTCAAGATTCACAAAAGATTAGATTCTTCAGACCTAAAGCACTATCCTTTTGTACACCCCAAAGTTTCTTTGAGTAAACTCACATGGGAGATTGGTGCAGGAGTCCAGCATCCAAAGTTAGAATGTGTTAGTTTATAACATCTTCATTCAAATTGCTAATAAAACATTGGTTCAGGTTCTCTGGAACTTGCAGACAATACTCAAGTAACCCAAGTGACATCTTCTTCTGATGGAACAAATGACAGCTGCTCGTCACAATCCAGCTCTGAATTTGCTTCAGGTTCCAGTAAAAATGGAGAAAATGAAGCTACAGATTGCCGATTCCTCAGATACATAAGGTAGTATCAGCCCTTTCAGACATTGCAAACGTTGTGATAAGGCAGGAACTGTGGAGAAGATGTTAATTTGTGATGAATGTGAAGAAGCATATCATCCAATCCAAGGTGCTGCTGTGTTCTGAGTGAAAGAAGCTGCAGAGATGGATGACTGGCCTTTATTTGATCTGGTTGACATACAAATATATATTCTGATCTCAAAGCATACTTGACACCTGTCTTTTATGCTCGCAAATAATGGCTTGTAAGTTAAAGTTTTCAGCCTGTTTAAGTTACCTCGTTGATGGCTCACATATTCTTTGAAACATATCTTCTTTCTACTTTTGGTTTTGTTTTGTTAGGTCAATGGTGGAATGTTCTACCAGATAGAGCTTCTCTCTATCTTACGGCCATAGAGGATGCTCATTCTAAAGAAGACAAAGTAGAATGTGAGTGTGTGAAGTAAAGACCTTTATTTTTTCCCTAGAATTCTATACGGTTTCCGTTCTGTATACAGTTTGGAACGACGTGTATAGGTTTGACATGCCATGCATAAAGAGAAGAGCAATCAAGGAACCTCTTGTTGACACAGTTGATGGCAACCAAATCGTTACTGATAGCAAGCTACTCAAGGTATGTAAAGATTAGTTACTAATGCAAATTCCATTTTGTTTTGGAACTACTCAAGCTACTCAATAGCTTCTTTGTCGATGTTTGGAACTCATTGTACAAGGAAGCCCACTTGATATTTTCAGAGAATAAGGGCCCATATCAAAATCAACATATCTCACACACACACACACTCTTCCTTTTTTTTACTCATTCACCGACACTCTTCCTTTTTTTAATCATCCAACACGTGAAAGTTAAGATGTGATCTAAAACCAGTCCCGAGGCACTTCACCAATGATATATTATTTTTTGTTTTTGGGGCCCCAGACTGTTAAGGTATAACCACTTGAAAGTTCTGAACAAAGAAAAACAAGTTTCAAACTAGCTCAAAAGAGAAGAGGAATGGATTCTGGAAGTAAGCAAATCAGCATGGAAAGAGTAGAGGTACCAAAACTTCACGAACATCCTTTGATACCTTTCAATCGCTTTATTTCTACTCCCTACGGTTGTGGGGTGTGCCACTCATACTTAGTCTATGGAGGATACCGTTGCAATGAGCTCGGGTGTCAAAGAGCTGTGTTCCATAAAGAGTGTGTCAAGCCCTTACAAGAGATCAACCACTCTTACCATCCCGACCACCCTCTCAAACTGATCATCTCTACCATTCCCTTACAAGATTCCCAGTCACATACTTGTTTCTATGGAGATAGTTTCATAGATGGTTATGGTTGTACAATATGTGATTTCAAGTTGTGTTTGGAGTGTGTGAGGAAACCAGAACCACTTGTTCTTCCTGAAAATTCTTACGAACATGAGCATCCACTCAAACTCGTCTGTGAGCCTAACGTTGAGAATCCATTGAAAATCTGCAAAGCGTGTGACGGATTGTTATCGCTGAAAGTTTCGAATTATAGATGTGAAGAGTGCGAAGAATTTGTCATCCATGTGGATTGTGTATATGTAAACCATAATTCACACCCCCAACACCCACTCAAGTCACTTGGAGTTAAAGTCCCTGACTACGCAGACAAGAAGTGTCTTCTTTGCGAGAACAAGTTCCGTCAAGGACGTTACCAACTTCACCACTGTGATGTTTGTAATTTCAGCATATGCAAAGATTGTTTTCATGATCCACCACCAGTTAAAGTTGAATGTCTGAAGACACATGAACATCAACTTCATCTTGTTCCAAGACTCATTGACTTCACTTGCAATGCTTGTGGTACCAAAGGTAACCGAAGCCCTTATTTCTGTCTTCCATGCAATTTCATGATCCATCGGGAGTGTATTGATCTACCACGCGTCATTAACATCAACCGCCATGATCACCGTATCTCTTACACTCCCTCGCCTTGGACATGTAGAGTGGGAATGCAAAGTCTGCCGCAAGAAAGTAGATGGATTCTACGGGGCTTATACTTGCTCAAAGTGTCCTACTTTTGTTGTTCATGCAAGATGTGCAACAGACAAAAAAGTATGGGACATGGTTGAACGAGAAGGGACACCAGAAGAAGAGGAAATTGCGCCTTACAAGGTGATTGATGTTAACACGATAAGGCATTTCAGCCATGATCATAACTTACAATTCAAAAAGGATGGGATGATTCTATCTGAAAACACACTATGCAAGGCATGCGTCTTTCAAATTGGTGCAGAACCGTTCTACATTTGCAAGAAGCAGCAATGTGATTTCATTCTCCATGAAAAATGCGCAAAACTGCGCGGATAGAACGCCATATGTGCAACAACCTTCCGTTCACTCTTCACACATATTCTCACTTACATTTTGGTGTTTGCCTTGTGGTCAATGCTCAACAGGTTTCAGGTACGGATCTGGAAATTCTGTGGATATAGATGTACGATGTGCTTCGATTTCAGATTCGGTTGATCACAAAAGCCATCCACATCCTTTGTACTACACATGGGGCCATTGTGGTTGTAGTAGATGCAAGAAGATGAGCGACCATTTATTTCGTTGTGATGAGTGTGAAGACTATATGTGGACGGTAAGTGTGCTCTTTTACCTGAAAAGGTAATGAGAAATAGATACGATGATCATCCTCTCTTCTTGTCTTATGGTGACATGAATACGGATGAAAAATATTGGTGTGAGGCTGTGAAACAAAAGTGATGCAAAGGAAGGTTTCTACACATGCAACGATTGTGGAGTCGTTTTGCATATTTCATGCCGTTTTTGGAGACTTCTCATATATCATGCCAGGTTCCTTGTATCTGTTCGCTCCCGAAAGAATATGCATATATCGAGGGACGTTCCATGACAAGCTCCAATGAAGAAGTGGTGTCCAACACCTGTATTTGTAGACGACTTTGCTATGTGTGTAACTCTCGATGTAAGCTCCTTCCGTTCTTAAGGTTTCCAAGGGCGAACTTGTTGTATACTTTTGTTCTTTAGAATGCCGGTAAACACTTTAGAAAGTGATAAATAAGGCATGTTTTAATTAATAAAAAAAAAAAACCTTTGTATCATTGTTCTAATGAAAGTTAATCAGTGCAAATATGTACGAGTTATATATATTATAAAACTGTGTCTCGTCAGAACACTGGTGGTCTGTAACCTTGAGAAACAGGATAGATATTATTAATTTTTGATGTAAATTAGAAAACGATGGATCAATCTCCTAAATGGTTAAAGTTCCTGCAGGCCAAAAAACAGAGACGTGGAAGTGAGAGTAACAGAGTACTAATGGTTGTGCTTAGTGTTACAAGTGTAGATTTAGAGTGAAAAGATTCGAGAATGAATGAGGAAGACTTCTAAGTGCACACAACTTGAGGAACGGCCGCACATATGATTCAAAGGCATCAGTTATGCATATGATCATCAATGCCATGTAACTCTCTATATACCATTACAATTTTTTTTCTTTTGTAACTGCACATAACACGTCCACATGACATTACATTCAAGACACCCCAAGTATCTGAAGCTGTAATTCACGTGTATCGATTCCTAATACAAATATCACTGAGTTGTGAGATAGAGTGTGTGAGAGTGAGAGAGAAACCTATACGCAAATTAATCTCTATCAAGCCACTAACTGACGATTCTTTCCCTGATAAGCATACTAAAGACGGGTCTTAGTCTCTTTCTCTGTCTCTCATTGTATTTTATCTTATTCAGAATCATCTTTGTATAATTTACAGAAGGACAAGGTAGGGAAGAAAACCATACTGGGGAATGGTGAAGGAAATTCAGAAGATTGTTTTTGGACTCATACCTTAATTATATCCTGGCTTCCAAAACATATATTAGATGTATCAATTTTTCATCTTATTCAACACAAGAACTTGAACTAGTGTTTGGTTCTAATCTTGGCTTCATCTCTCATGTAAGAGATATTAATTGAACTAATGTAAGCTATCCCCTAGTCCCCTAGACATTATTTATTAAATAATTTGCTTAGATGTCATCACCACAATTAATTTAGCAAAAAAATAATGACATAACTCATTTAAAAGATGACATGATCCTATCTAACTATGACATGATTTAACACAACTATTACACAAAATTCGATTAAGAAAATTCAAATATACAATATTAACTATATAATTATTACCATAATTAAAATATATAAATAAATAATTTAAATTTGAGATGGAATTAATATCATACTTACGCTTTGAACAAGTTAATAAATATAAACTAAATGTATTTATTATTTTTAGTATTTATATATTTTTAAATTCTCAATGTTAAAAGTTATAGTAGTTAAAGTCGTTAATACCTTTAATGCAAAATAAATTTTCGCATTTAAGCTCTGACGTTAAAATTTATAGTGGGTTAAAGCCATTGATATCTTTAAAAATTATATTTATAATAAATTGTATATACATATATATATATATATATTGTCTAACTTAATGATTATCTGGAGAAATGTTAATTTTTATAATAAAGCCTTTTATAATTTTCTGTAAACGTCAATACTATTTTTTTGGTTTCAAATATTTGCCTCCACACACTTCAATGGAAAATCACACCCAAAACTAAATAACACATACATAGAGTTTTTTTTTGTTAAAAGGTTTTCATTAATAAAAAAATAGCAGATACAAAGACTAGCAAGCACCAAATTACAAAATATAAGAAGAAGAGAGAAGGATCAGATACATCACTGATAGATGATAGATCAGAAGATCAGAGCAAGACCGACAATTATGGTGGATCGAACCAAAACTGAGCAAGTCGTGGGCCTCATGGGTGGCTTAGGGACAATAACGCTGAGCATTTATCCCTAAGATATGCAGATATATATCTCATAATACCAACAGGCTGCAAGGTTAGACCATCATGTAACCGTCTATTCCTCCTTTCCAGAGCTCATATATAGCAGCCTGTCACACTTGAAGAATTGCCAATATAACCATAGAATCCGAATGAGCATTAGGAAGCCACTGCAAAATATCAGTCCAAACCAGGGGCACATAAGGCAAGTGAACCTTTGCAGCATTGCATTCCACACCACCGAAGAGAAGGAGCATTGGAAGAAAATATGATTGCGTGATTCATCTCCTTTCTCCGCATAACAAGCAAATAGGGTCCAAATCATCATTCAAGAGACTAGGCGATCAAAGGTTGGATTTCTATTAAGAATGAATAACCATGTAGTTGTTGAATGCCTAGGAATTGTAGCCTTATGCCATACCAAAGGAGCCCAATGTTTTTGTCTGATAATGCCCAGAAAGAATTGGAGGATATATATTTTGATCTCATCCCTGCTACCCATAGAGAACCACCCCGGAAGAATATCATCCATATTAGTTTCAAGATACAAGTTTCATTCGCTGATTTCAGGTTACGAAGGCCTAGACCACCCTCATACATAAAGTAACGGTTGGGATTATATAAAACAAAAACTTATAATATATATCTATTACAAAATAAATAACATAATTTTATATTAAATTTTTATATTTATTTATTAAATTAAATAATTGATTAATTAATATAAGAAAAAATAGTCAAAAATTAAAACAAATTTTCAAAATAGAAGAGATAATCATATATAATCAACAATACATGTACTAATAATTAATTTATTATATAATTGAAAAATAATTTATGTTAACAGTATTAGATTTATATGTTATATTATATAATTGACTATGAATTAATATAATGAAATTGTTAAAAATAAAAAAATATTTTTAAAAATAAGAGAATTCTTGTAGATGTATTGTGTTGTTATCTGAACTAATGTTTTCTATTACAAATTGAAATTTAAGATATATAAAAATTAATAATTAAATGTTAATAAAGAAAACATTTGTATAAATATATTTTTGAAATATTTTTAATATGTACATGTTCTTAAAATTTTAACACAATAATAAACATATATATTTTGATAAAAAAAATTATATATAAATAATTTGATGTTTGATTTAAATTTTTTGAGAACATAAATAATAATTTACTATTGATTTCGAATCAATAAGTAATAAACTAATAAATATTTATAAGAGAATTATGCCCGTACGTGCGGACAAACATCTAATTGGATATATACCATAATCAGCTCTTATTATATTTACCATTTGAACAAATGATCTAAAATCCAAGTTATTGAATAATCATTTGTTTAAATGTTCAAAATCCTATTTGTTTGAAAATATAAATTTTATCAATAACTATAAGATTTGGCGGGATTGAAGCATAAATGATAATTAACAATCAGTGTATAGAAATACTTAAAGGGTTTTAAAAATAAATTAAATTACTTTATTTTTACTTTTATTTTTAAATAAAAAAGTATTTAAAAATAATTTAATCTATATATATTATAACTGATCAAAATATAGTTATTAAGAGTATGAATTATCATTTTGAATGTTAAAATATATTTTCAAATATCTTCAAATTCTTTCAAATCACCATTAAATTTGTGACAAATAATTTTTAAAATTTACCCAACTCTCAGATTTCTTGGATTTATCTTTCACATTTTCTCAAATTCCTAATCAAATAAGTCCCTAGTTTTTGGAAATTGTATCTAGTAAACACATAAAATCAGTTAATTTTTTTAAATTTTAGTAGTTATATCCAACCCAAAACACTAAAAATCTTCAATATGTTCTGATGTTCTATCATCTAAATAATTGTTTCATATTTTTTTTTCACAATCTTACAATTATGTAAAATATAGACACCGAATCAAATACATTAGTAAATATTAAATAGAAGAAATTTTTTTGATATACCATAAGTTGATTACCATTTTATTAAATACATTCAATTAAAAACATAATATTTGAGTTTGTGATTTAATGATAATTGTTTAGTTTTAGTATTGAGTTTATAAACTTTTATAAATTATTTCAAGACATTTATAAATTATTTTGAAGGTTATTATAAATTTTTATCACAAAGTTTAAAGTATTCATGAAAATAATTATAATTTAGTGGTAAATTTAAAAAATAATATACAATTTGTGGTAAAATTTAATAAATTTCCCGATGTTGTTAAGATAGGCTTATAAGCCCAATAAAAGCCCATACTCAATTTCTAAGACATCCTCTTCATCTCTAACTCTCACATGGATCATATGAACAAAACTCTTTCTTTGTTCCTGTCTTCTATGCTCGTTTCTTCGTCGCTCTTTCTTGCTTGAAAACCCGAGAGAGGCAGCAGATTCCTAGAAAAGGTAATTCGTCGTTCTTTGGCATTTTGTTTAGCTACACCATGTGATTCTCGTTAGCATATGCTCTGTTACTGTCTTGGTGTGTCACATTCTCGAATTGGAAACTAAATTGTTCATATTATGGCGCCTAAAGTGCTCGAGGTTCACAGAAACTTAGAATCTTCAGAGCTAAAGCACAATCTTCTTAGAGTCTTTGTGGATTTATGGTTTAACCTTGTGCACTTCTTGGGACTGTAGGGTTATGTAGTTTATCCAACTTAGGAGAAACTCAAGCAGGAGTATGTTGACCTTTGTGGAAATGAAATTAAGAGCTTGAAGGCTTTTCAGGTGTTGAGGACAAGTCCAATATGTAGTTAGGTGGGTGGAGAAACACCAGAAGAGAAAGAAAGAAAGATTCTCTGTAAGAGATGAAGAATTTTCAGACTTCACAGAGGTGCAGTTGGTGTCTGAAATTTTCTTCCTGTTTTCTAATCTTTTAAATAGTTTTCCTTATAAAAGGTATCTTGTTGCTTGGTCAAAGACTGCTGAGATAATGATACCAGAAGCTTTCATTAGGTGTCAACGAAACCATGAGGAACATGCTTTCATTAGAGTTGGCTTTTGAACCAAATATTGCATATGAGAGAAGAGCATCTATTTCCAATTGGTATAGGAGTCTAGCATCGAAAGTTAGAATGTGCTAAGGCTATAACATCCTCATTTAAATAGCTAATAAAAACATTGGTTTGTCAGTGTTAGTTCTTCTCGGTAATCATATGCTCAAGTCCCATTTTTCAGGTCAGAAAATGGTGCAACAACATCTGACATGAAGGAGTAAGAAGGTGGGCTCTTAAGATATCTAAAAGATCATTCTTTGGCATTTTGTTTTGAGAGCATTTTGATTACCTACACCATGTGTTATCGTTAGCCTATGCTCTATTATTGTCTTGGTGTCAATTTGTAAACTGAAGTGTTCATATTTTTCTGCTAGGTGGATTGTCAATGTATGTAACGGCTAGAGACTTGTACAAAATGAAGCCTCCAATGATTATAGTGCCTAAATCCCTTGGGGAATGTGCCGAATCTTGTTAGCTGGGACATAGGTAGTACAACCTCTAGCATCCAACTACCCGTTGCTAGAGGTTATGTTTTAAACCTTGGTCACTTCTTGGTGTAGCGGAGGAGTTCAATGTAAGGAAAAGTCTCAAACTGAAAGCCTTTAAGACCTACCACGTCATCCAAAGCCAGATTTCTTTGAGTCGATTCACTTGGAGTTTTCTACATCTTCCTGCTATTTCTTTCTCTTCATTGAATTGACACTCTTGTTTGAAAGATTGTAGGGTTATACAGTTTATTCAACTAAACAGAAACTCATGCAAAAGCATATTGGCCTTTGTGGCAATAAAAGTAAAAGGTTGAAGGCTTCAGGTATTGAGGACATTTCCATGAGCACACTTAAAGTAGTTAAAGGGATGGAGAAACACCAAAAGAGAAAAAAAAGATTCTTTGTAAGAGATGAAGAATTTTCTTCTTATTTTCTGATATTTTTATAGTTTTTGTACAAAATGTATAATGTTTCTTGGTCAAACACTGCTAGCATAATGATACAGTAGCTTCATCAGGTGTCAACAGAACCATGAGGAGCATGCTTTCATTAGAGTTAGCTTCTGAACCAAATTGTATATGTGAGAAAAGCATCCGTTTTCAGTTAGTATGGAGTCGACGATCCAAAGTTAGCATGTGTTAGGTTACAACATCCTCATTCTAATAGCTAATAAAGACATTGTTTCTCAGTGTTGGTTCTTCTCGGTAGATATATGCTTAAGTCCCGTTTTTCTTGGTGTAGGGAAGGAGTTTATCATAAGGAAATATCTCAAAGTCAAAGCCTTTAGACGCTACCATGTCACCCAACGGCAGGTTTCTTAGAGTAAACTCACATGGAGTTTTCTACATCTTCCTGCTATTAGTTGTCTTCATTGAATTGACACTCTTGTGTGGGAGATTGCAGGGTTACGTAATTTATTCAACTAAACAGAAACTCAAGCAGGAGTACATTGGCCTTTGTGGAAATGAAATCAAGAGCTTGAAGGCTTCAAGTGTTGAGGATAAGTTCAGTATGTAGTGGATGGAGAAACACCAGAAGAGAAAGAAAGAAAGATTCTTTGTAAAAGATGAAGAATTGTCGGACTTCAAAGAGGTGCAGTTGGTGTCTGAAATTTTCCTCATATTTTCTTATCTTTTATATAGATTTCCTTATAAAAGGTATCTTGTTGCTTGGCTAAATATTGTTGGCATAGTGGTTCCAGTAGCTGCATCAGGTGTAGGCAGAACCATGAGGAGCATGCTTTTATTAGACTTGAACCAAAGATTGTATATGTGAGAAAAACATATGTTTCCAATTGATATAGGAGTCTAGCATCCAAAGTTAGAATGTGTTAAGGTTATAACATCCTCATTTCAAATAGCTAATAGAAGCTTTGGTCTGTCTTATTGGTATTCCTATCTTTCAGGTCAGCACATGGTGCAACAACATCTGTGACGTTAAGGAGTAAGAATGTAGGCTCTTAAGATATCTAAAAAGGTCTCTCTTAACAACCTCAGTATTCTAAAGCACTCTGAAAATTGTGGGCATAATCAACTTGAAGATTTTTTTGCAGATGAGGCTGCTTCTTCCATCAGGCAAGTGTCTCTTTTCTTTCTTTCATTAGAATAGTCGCAGATTAAAAGACAGAGTAGTAAAACACACAACTAGTCTTGTTCTTTCAACTCTTAGGTGTAAATCAAAAGCAGAAGTTAAGAATCATGAAATAGTACTACTGCTCTCATAACTTGTGCTGTTGTCTGACCCATAGCAATTTAGTAGGCACATTCGTTTTGCAACTACTGAATTGTTGTCACATCTTTGAGTTTTAAGGCCATTGACAAAGCTTAAGCACTTGAAGAGAAAGAGACAAGAGAAGGACGACTTTGAAGCGTTTGGGCCTGAAGATTTTGTTTCCAGAAAGACTAAGAATTGCGTAGACAAGTCTTCTTGTTTAGGATTCAATAGTTGTGTGTTCCCATAACACAGAGGTTCCAGCTTCTAGGAGATATGTTGTTATGTTGCAGAATCAGATGTAGTTTGGTATTGTCAGAATCATATGCTTAAGTTTCGGTTTTCAGGTCAGTAAATGATGCAACATCTGACGTTAAGGAGTAAAAAGGTAAGCTCTTAAGATATCTAAAAAGGGGTTTCTCTTAACAACCTCAATATTCTAAAGCACTCTCTGAAAATATATGGGCTTAATCAACTTCAAGATTCTGGAAACGAGACTGCTTCTTGCAGCAGGCAAGTCTCTCCTTTTATTCCTTTAGTCAGTGATTAAAAGAAACAGTAGGAACAACACAACTAGTTTTGTTCTTTTAACTCTTAGAAATAGTACTACTGCTCTCATAACTTGTACTGTTTTCTGATCATAGCAATTAGTAGATACATTCGTTTTTGCAACTAACTGAACTGTCACACCTTTGTCATCACTGAGTTTTAGGCCATTGAAGAGAAGGAGGAGTTTCAAGCAAGCGTTAAGAGAGAAACTAGCTTTGGTTGACCTGAAGATTTTAGTACCCACAAAAGTCTAGGAATTGCTTAGGCAAGTCTTCTCTTTTATAGGATTCAATAGTTGTTAATTTGTTATGTTGCAGAATCAGATGTAGTTTTGTTTGATATCCTCTTGGGATTAATAAGTGTAGACCTGTACACAGTTCAAGACTATATGTATGTGTAATATATCATTTATAATTTTGTGTTTCTGAAGATTGAAAACTTTCTACAGTTGTGCTAGGTTCAGATTAAAAGGGGATTAGAATGCAAGAAATTAAAAAAGAGAGACTCTTTTTACACAAGCAAAAAAAAGAAAATAATAAGAGCGGTGAAATTATAAAACAGATTCTGAAGAAGTTTATATATGAAAAGAAAGTTGTTTCGCCACAGAGAGAGAGAGAGAAGGAGAGCGATTAGAGAAAGGAGAGAGAGGTTAGAGAGAGAAAGAGACTACAGGAGAGAGAGAGAGAGAGAGAGAGCTTGCATCAGCGTGTGGCATAAGTGCAGAAGAACAACTAGGAGAATCCCAAAAAAAGCGTTTTATCTTGACTCTTCGTGGTAAATGCGATTGCTCTTGTTTGTGCTCTTCCTCCAAGAAACTTGTTAGTTGTTAGCTGTACCTGACTTGTGAACGTTTGTGCATTACTGGAATCGAATTGTTTTAGTCTCCGATGCTTTTGTGTGTACATTGATTTTGTTCTAGGGTATGTGTTGTTGTTTTTGTGAATTTCTCTGGGTTTAGGATGAACAAAATATCAAATATTGTACAGAGATTGCTTTGATTTGCAACTGGAGTTTTAGCATAGAATAGAAATTTGCTTGCTGCATAATCGTTTTATGTACCTGGCTGGGTTTAACATGTTATAAGATTTGCTTACCTTGAATCAAAATTGCATATAATCCATGTGTTAGCTTTGTTAAAAGTGGATGGGTTTCCAGATTTGAGTCAAGTTAGATCTGAAACTTTGCGGTTATCTAAACGTTGGTGCTGGATTTTAGATCTGAAATAGCATATCCCAGAACTGAAGAACATCCTGGACTTTAAAAAAATCTGGGTGGAAAGTTTCCACTTTATCGTTAGAGGGACGAACTGGGTTTCTCATGTGAGATTGAACTTAGGATGCAATAACAAAATAAGAATCAAGAGAACAACCCTTTAGGCTCTTGATAAGTGAATATAGAGATTTGGGGAAAAAAGTTTTGTTCTATGAAATTGATTCCAAGTTATTGATTGCATATTGAATCTGTTCCATGTTTTGTTTTCGACATTTTAGGAGATCAGAAAATTTTGGTTTCCGGAGGGACTGCATGAAGAAGTTGACCAACAGACTCACCGGTGCTTAGATAAGTGATGTGCTTTCTGATACTTTGCAAACATGTTGGTGGAAAGTTCTTTCAGCTCTTCTGTTGAATCTAGTCTACTGAACGCATCTGAGTATCAAGACCCATTTGCTGCAAATGATTGGATGTCTTCGCTTGCTGAAACTTATCACATGATCCACAAACTTCCCGAACAGTCTCAAGTAAGCTTTCTTGATGTTATTCCAGTCCCCGATACAATGAAACTTGATGCATCAGAACATCCAAAACTTCAAGTAAGTTGTCAAGAGCAAACTGTTATGCATAAGGTACCGGAAAAAGTCCTGACTTCTATTGTGTATAGTCGAAGAAAGAGGAGTGTGATACCTGAGAGAACTGAGGAACATAACCTAGGAAACTGCAAGAAACTGGATGATTCATTTGATGACTCTATTGTCCCAGTTTATAACCCTGCAGAAAGCACAAAAAGGCAAAATCGATTCAACAACTGTCTTGTCTATAGCCGGAAGAAAAAGAGAGGCGAAACCAGTAGTGTTACTGGAGAAACTGTAATAAGGGCTGATGGGATTGATGATGCTTTTGTCTCTGGGCTTGACTGTGGAGAAACCAAGAAAAGAGAAAATGAATTAGATGTTTGTCTCGTCTACAGCCGCAGAAAGAAAGCTGGAGTAAAATCTAACAGTTGTGGATTTAGCGAGCATGTCTCTGGAGGAACCAAGCTAGGCGGTGATCAAGCTGAAGAAATCAAGAACAGTGGTCATCTTTACAGCCAAAGTAAGCCGTTGGTGAAATCTAGTGGCAGTTTTGCTGAAAGTCACACTTGGGGAACCAAGAGAACTGGTGATACATCTAATGGTTTGCTTATGTATAGTGGTCATCGACATCTTTACAGTCAAAGTAAACCGTTGGTGAAATCTGATGGCAGTTTTGCTGAAAGTCACACTTGGGGAACCAAGAGAACTGGTGATACATCTGATGGCTTGCTTATGTATAGCCGGAGGAAGCAGAGAGGGAAATCTATTAGTGCTAGGATTGATGGCTTTCTAGTGTATAGGCGGAAGAAAACCAAAGCAGATAGTATTTCTCATGCTGAACAAGCGTGCAGATCTCTGGAACTTAAATCTATTGGTTCAAGGGTTAATGGCTTTCTGGTTTATACGCGGAAGAAGCCCAAACTAAATAGTATTTCTCGTGTTAAACAACTGTCTTCTTCTGATGGAACAAGTGACAGCTGCTCGTCACAGTCCAGCTCTGAACTTGCTTCAGGTTCCAGTAAAAATGGAGAAAATGAAGCTACAGATTGCGATTCCTCTGATGCTGAGGCTTCTGAGACAGATACAGACGGTAGTATAAGCCCTTTCAGACAGTGCAAACGTTGTGATAAGGCAGGAACTGTGGAGAAGATGTTAATCTGTGATGAATGTGAAGAAGCATATCATCCGAGGTGCTGCCGTGTTCGAGTGAAAGAAGCTGCAGAGATGGTTGACTGGGTCTGTCGATCCTGTTTGAAAAAAAAGTCATCAAAGACAAGTATTAAGAGGAGATCACGGGAACGGAAATGGAGAGTTACAGAACCATTTGTAATAGGAATTCGAGTAGGAAAAGAGTTTCAAGCAGATGTTCCAGACTGGTCAGGTCCAACCATGAGGTATTTAACTTCAACTATCACCGGTCCTCTAAATCTGTGAATCCTATTGTGAAATAAAAGATGTCCTTTCACCAAAATGAGTGGCCTTTGTTTGATCTGGTTGACATACAAATATATTTTGATCTCAATGCAGTGATACTTCTTTTCTTGGTGAACCCTTGGAGATTGATCAGTCAGAATATTTGCATGTAAGCTCCTAAACTAGTGGATAAGAATATGTTTTAAGTTGCCATAGTGTTAAGTGGGTTTCAGAGGATCGTCATCATTATCTCTTTGCAGGATCTCAAGAAGGCCAAGAATGGTAAGAAACCACGTTCTGCAGAAAATTGGCTGCAATGCAGAGAGGAGGATAGGAATGGAGATGTATGCGGAAAGTGGCGTAGGTAACGTGAACAATTTAGCACGTTCCATTTTTCTCGGCTCATGCTCTCGTCTTTCCTGCATCTTGATATCTATCACCTTTTCGTCAAGCTTCTTACTATCTCATATCTGTAACTGTTGCCATTGGTGTAGAATGAATGACTCAATATGCTTAGTTTATACTCAGGGCTCCTCGCTCAGAGGTACAGACTAACAAGTGGGAATGCTTCTGCTCCGTCTTTTGGGATCCATTGCATGCTGATTGTGCCGTCCCTCAGGTCCGAACACTTTTACCAACTATTCTTATATCTGTTTTTCGTCAGAAAGAATCCTTTCTAGGGTGAGAAGTTAGTAAGCCTAAGCAGTGTACATTCATGTTGTCTTGCTTCATCTTCCTTCATGAACTCGTCACTGATTCTTAAGACAGATTGTATACATACTCCTAAGGAATACATTAAGAGTTAATACAATGCATCTTCTGTTTGTTTCCTCAGGAACTGGAAACAGATGAGATCATGAAACAACTCAAGTACATCAAGATGGTTTGTTGTCTTTCCCATTGCATCCTTTATCTTTCCCCAAATACAACTTTCTTCAACGTTTTCTATCTTCTAAATTATCATCAAGGTTATAAGAACTGAATGGTCGCTTTACACTGCAGCTTAGACCGCGTTCAGACGCCAAAACACGAAAGATGGGACCAAAGGGTCGAAGCAGATCACAAAAATGAAAATATTGATGGACGCAAGCTTAGCCACATCAAATGCATATGCTTTTGCATGAGACTCGAGAAAGGTAGTTCAGAAAATTTTGTTAAACACAAATGAGTTGTATACCACTTGCGAAACTTCGGGATGCTGAGATGCTCTATAAGAGATTGATTAGGTTCGGGTTTGTTTGTTAGCTCCCAATACAGTAGTGAATAGATCATTTGTGTTCAGGGGGGCAGGTTCTGAATTAAATGTGAGAGAATTATTGTCAAAGCTTTCTGCTGAGAATAGATTCATTCATATAAGGAGATGAGTGTTACATTCAAAGTAGTAAAAAGAAAAAAGAGAGTTACATATAATCTGTTGCCAATCTCACATGATTAAGAGAAACAAGAGCAAATCACCATCCGTATTTAGCCTGTGTCTCGGCTTTAGTGAGCAATCCTTTAGAACGTCTCTCTGCTAGCTCCGACTCCTTGTGCTTCATGTCCATGAATAACGCAGTGATCTGATGCTTTCTCTTGTGAAGCTTTGACACTTTTCCCTTGGATGAAGACGACTCAGGCTGCAATACAAATGTGAACAACAAAACATTTACAAAGAATTCAAGCTTGGTATGGAATCAAGCAGCTCTCTCTCTTCCTATAATTCCTGACCAATAAGTTGTCCAGCAAGACATAAACTTGACAATGGAAGCCAATAATATAAGATTAAAAAAAGCTTCCAGGCTTTTACCAAATACTTAGTCAGAGCAATCACAGATAACTCCCAAGTTCTTGCAGCAAAGAGATCACAAGAAAGAGTGAGGTTAGAAGCAAAGCAAACCTACTCATTATAGGAGATGATTTACAATTCATATTCTATCTGCCTTTTAAAGTTAAATTTAAGGGTTTCTCAAAGAATCATCACCATCCTTAAAGCTATCTAAATGGAAGAAAAGGGCTCTTGATTAACCACAGACACTAGAGACAAATCTGAAGTTCTTGCAGCAATAGAAAAAAAAAATCCAAGGAAGAGTCAAATCTTAGAAGCTAAACAAACCTACTAATTACTGGAGATCATTTACTATTCATATTATATTTGCTTTCTATGGTTAAACCTCGTCTTTCTCAAACATTCAATTAATCTTCCTTAAAGCTATCTAAACGAAAGAAAAGGGCTTTCGAAAGAAGTTCTCGTCAACTTAGGTGTCTTATCAACGAGCTCGCTCCCTATAAATCCCCACAAAAAGGTTGTGCACAATGACAGCATATAAACTCAGGACTCCTACTCTTTGTTACTTTCATCAGTTAAATTTCAGGCTTTTCTCAGATATTCATCACCCAATAAAGAGCTCTAATGGAAATCTCCTACGACAAAAGCATTGAATTTACACAATCAGAGCCATAACAGTAATTCCCAAGTTCTTGCAGTAAAATTGTCTAAAGAAAGAGTAAAAGTTTGAAGCAAAACAAACCTACTCAATACTCATTATGGGAGATGATTTACAATTCATGTCTTATCTGCATCTTAAGGTTAAACTTCAGGGTTTCTCAAACAGTCATCATCATCCTTGAAGCTATCTAAATGGAAGAAAAGTGCTTTTGTTTCACCAAATCGGAGCAATCACAGACAACTCCCAAGTTCTTGCAGCAAACAGATCTCAAGGAAGACAAAGAGTTTAGAAGCTTAAACAAACCTACTCATTACTGGAGATCACTAACAACCCACATTCTATTCGCTTTCTACAGTTAAATTTCGGGGTTAAACAAACATTCATCACCATCCTATAAACAAACATTCATTCACCAATCAGAGCAATCACATAACCTAGAGACAAATCCCAAGTTCTTATCTTGCAGCAAAAGAATAACATCCAATGAAGACTAAAGAGTATAGAGAAGCTAAAACAAACCTGATACGAAGGTCCAAAGGCGATCCCAGTAGATTTAACCTGATCAACTCTTGGCCTATTCTTCATGAGCTCATCCTGCTTAACCTCAACTATCTCCGTCGGAAAATCATTCCTCCCTCTCCTCCCTCTCCTCGCACCACTATCCATCGCTATAAACGCCTCAGGCACTCCCGTCGCCGCCTCAAACCCACCACCATTCCAAACATTACCACCTCCATAGCTACCACCACCACCATCATACCCCACATAACCAGACACATCTCCACTTCCACTAGAGTTCTGTTCATATCCAACATAACCAGACACATCTCCACTTCCACTAGAGTTCTGCTCATATCCAACATAACCAGACACATCTCCACTTCTACTAGGGTTCTGCTCGTACCCAATATAACCAAAAGCATCTACATTTCCACTAGGGTTTTGTTCGGATCCACCATAATAGTTATCTACTCCAGCTAATTGCCCCCTCTCGCTACTACTAAACGACTGCGTTTGATTAGTACTTTGAGTAATCGCAGGCGTCTCTGTTTCAAGAATCGATCTTCGTCCTGTTCCTGATCCTGATCCCAATGAAGGAAGAGCGCCGAGTGCTTGCGAGCTCTTCGGAGCAGGCATGGCAGATAAGAACGATTTCACTGATGAATTGTTCGATGCCGCGGCAGCTGATTCCATCTGTTTACGCTTCTTCCTCGCTTTCTCCTCTTCTTCGTCCTCATCGTCGAGATAGGTCGGTCTAGGGTTTACAGGGAGCTTGATCTGAACGACGCGTTTAGGCAAAGAGGGAGATGGGTTTTGCTGACGAGTGGTGGAGGATTTGGGAGGAGGGAGAGAGGAGAGGAAAGACTTTCCTCGAGTGGACGAAGGTGGATTAAAAGCTTCGTCTTTGGAGGATCTGGATTGGTTAGGTTGAGGAATAGCTGAGAACAAGGAGGAGGAGGAGGAGGATGGTTTTACGGTGAGGGATCGTGTAGGTGGTTGAAGTTCTTCTTCTTCGTCCGACGAAGCGTAGCTCGCCACCAGAGAGTCCATTCGAGAGAGAGAGAGACTAGACCGTCGTCCAGATATGCCGGAGTATATATTGCGTGTATTGGCCTTTTAATAAAAGCTTCAAGGCCCATTTAAAAGTCCACTATTGGCCACAATTTGAATTGGTAATGTGTGGCCATTCTATTATTTTCTCAAATCTTTATGTGTTATTAAAAGTAAAAAAGTGAAAGATAGTTTACAAACAGACATAAAAACCAACATAATGTGCATTCTCTGTTGGGAAAATCGCATAAAAAACCTTGAAAGTGGCACGTATTGACACTTTAAACCTTGAACTTTTTCGACTATCACTTTAAACCTTCTAAGTGGCAATTGTATCACAATAAACCTTCAACTTGGCTAACTTGTACATCAAGTAAAAAGTTGACCTGTTGTACAGGTAAAAGTGATGAGGTGTCAGTTTTTTTCGAAAATAATTATTATTTAATTCATAAAATAAATAAAAATTAAATAAAAAATCAGAAAATTAAATAAAAATCAGATAAAAAATCAGAAAAAATAAATAAAAATTTAAAGTAAATTAAAAATCATAAAATCAAAAATCAAAAAATTAATTAATAAAATAAATAAAAATTAAATAAAAATCAGAAAATTAAATAAAAATAAGATAATTAAAATAAAAATAAAATTTTAAAATAAATTAAAAATCATAAAATAAGAAAAATATTTCAAAAAATCAAAAAATAAATTAAAATACAAAAAATAAAAATAAAATAAAATCATTGTTAATGATTAACAATAAAAATCATTAACAATGATTTTTTTGCATATCTCTAATGATAAAAATAAAATAAAATCATTAACAATGATTTTTTTGCATATCTCTAATGATAGTTTCATCGTTGACCTATCGATTGTTTCAAGCAGTTGACAATAACAATTTTAAATATATCACTGATGATTATAGTGGTTTCTGAGATAACCATTAACAATGACGTTTTGACTTATCTCTAACGATTGTTTTCGACATCATCATTAAAAATGATGGTAGATATGTCAATAACTATATTTTAGATAACCATCATTTAAAACAGTAGATATATCAAGGATGAAATTATCTTTAGAGATAAGTCAACGATGAAACTATCGTTAGGAATATGTCAAAACGTCATTGATAATGATTATGTGAGAAACCACTATCGTCATTAGTGATATGTTTGAAATTGTTATTGTTAAAGATGATATATTTGTTTTTTTTAAACTAATCTTGTAATTTTTTTGATTTTTTGAAATATTTTTCTAATTTTATGATTTTTAATTTTAGTTTAAAATTTCATTTTTATTTTATTTATCTGGTTTTTTATTTAATTTTCTGATTTTTTATTTATTTTTATTTATTTTATTAATTATTTTTTGATTTTGTGAATTTTTTTTTGATTTTATGATTTGTAATTTACTTTTAAAATTTTATTTATTTTTTTCTGATTTTTTATCTAATTTTTATTTAATTTTCTGATTTTTTATTTAATTTTTATTTATTTTATTAATTAAATAATAATTATTTTCGAAAAAACTGACACCTCATCACTTTTACCTGTACAACAGGTCAACTTTTTACTTGATGTACAAGTTAGCCAAGTTGAAGGTTTATTGTGATACAATTGCCACTTAGAAGGTTTAAAGTGATAGTCGAAAAAGTTCAAGGTTTAAAGTGTCAGTGAGTGCCACTTTCAAGGTTTTTTATGCGATTTTCCCATTCTCTGTTCTACCTTTGATAGCTAAACTATTAGCTCGATGATTATTTCTTTGTGATATTTTTTCTTCTTTGATTTTGTAATGATGTTATATAAACAGAGTTGACACCACATAAGGTTACCCTTCTATAGCTAAGACAATTGATTTAAATAGATGATTTTTTAATACTAGTTCTTATACCTCCAATATTGTACTTATCATTTTCCTGCTTATCATTTACCAGGAAAAATCAGTATAACAATAGTAAGTGTCTTATGTGTTGATATTAGAAGCAATTGAAAGTAGGTATTGATTGGCCTTTTGCATTTGGTCAACAAGTAATAAATATAATTACTTGCTGACCAAAAATGTGAAGTTTTCCAATTTTTCCTCCACAATGGTGTGATTCTGATTTTATACTGGTGGGTTTGGTTTTTCTAAAGATATCGTGACTTCACTGAGTAGTTCCCATCTTTTGTGAATATCCAGATTGGTTTATCTGGTAAGGTGAAGAGAGACGTTCAAGTTTTCTTTCATTCCATCCATTATGTTGATGACTCTGAAGGTCAGCGACATGGTATTGATGGTTTTGTGGAGAAAGAGATCGTCTATCCGGTCTTGGTAGATTGTGGTCGGTCCACTGATCTTGCCATATCTTAGTTGTTCCACCATCTCCAATTCCCCATTTAAGATCTTGCTTGATTAGTTTATTTTCTTGAATAATGCTTCTCCATGGACGGCTTGGTCTATGTCCTAGTTTTTCTTCCATTAAAGATTAGTTTCTGAAATACTATGCCTTAAAGAACCTGAGCGAGTAAAGAGTTTTGTTCATTTAAGAACTCTATAACTTTGTTTCGCTAATAGAGCAACATAATCTTGTCTTTTCTTATAGCTTTAGGTAACCTCAAGCATTTTCCAAAACCTTTTTTATGAGATATATCAAATAGGTTGGCTATGTTATTCTGAAGATTAGTTGGAACGCTCTTATCAAATTGTGAGGTTGATTTGAGGAAATTTACTTTCTGACCCAAAGCTTTGTAAATGTTTTCAAAATATTCAATATTTACTGACAATCTTTGATAGAAGATCTGCAAAAGAGTAGCGAATTATCAGCAAAAGACACATGCGAGATAGAAGGACCTCCTCAGTTAGGCATGGGCAAATTATCCGGATTCAAAGTCCCAAACCGGATCCGATCCAAATTTAATGATACAAACTGAATCCAATCTAACATAGATATCCAAAAGGTACATGATTTCCTAAATCTGAAGAACCAGATCTGAACCCGAAAATCCGGATATCCAAAAATATCATAGTTATAAATATATATATCTAGATATTAGTTATATTAATACTTATAATAATTCAAATATCTATATTATTAAAACTGAATTACAAAATAAAACGAACTATATTTTCAACATAGTTATTACATTTTTCTTGTTTTATCCATCTTAACTAATTTATTAATTGTTTTCTTTCAAATAATTTGACAACATTTATTATAGAAACCTTAAAAACAATTTACATATTTTATTATATATTTTAAATTATTTTTTCACACTTCTTAACTGCTTCATTAATTTTTTACCATAATAATTGGACATCATTTATTTTACGTGTTTACCATAATAATTGTTCAAGTATATATTCGGGTACATATCGGTTCTTTTGGATATTAAGTTTTTTTGGGTTTTAAAATTAGGCTTTGTTCGAGTTTTATAAATTTTCAGGTGGGATTTGAGTCGGGTCCTTCCAAGTCCGGGTGGATTCGATCATGATGTGTAGGAACATAAAAATGAACAAAAACCTATATGTTTAAAAATATCATTAAACAATTTATAAAAAAGTAAAATCCAATACATGCGCGGATGCATGTCAATCTCTAGTTATTAATTATAATTGAATTTTTAAATATATTAGTTATTTTGGATATTTTAGTTACTTTTGGTTAATTTTGGACATGTTTGGATGTATATAACAATCAGATCTGAACTGGATATTTTGGATAAAATCGATTATTTTCTAAACGTTTGAATTATAACAAGTCAGTCCGAACTGGAACCAATTTTTTTCCAGTTTATCCGGATATACCCTAAAAATCTGGATTGGACAAGTATCAAACCGAGTCCGATCTGAGATTTAGAATTACCTGATCAGTACCAACTTTTCTGTATCCGAATTATCTGACTCGAGCCCGATCCGATATCTGAATGCCCATGCCTATCCTCTGCTTGCTTTAAATCCTGAATCTTCTTGGTCTGCAAAGAATTAGTAAGCATCGAGATCAGAGCTTCAGTACACAAAGATGTAAATATGGATACAGTGTTCTCCTTGTCAAAACTCTGTCAACTGCCTCTTTGAGGAAGTATTTTCTCAGTTGGAGAGCCATTAATAACCATTGAATAGGATACACTGGACACAAATTCCATCATCCATTTACACCTTGGTCTGCGAATCCCGATCTCCTCATTTCTCTATTCTACCTTACCAAAGGCTTTGGCAGTATCTAATTTGAGGGTCCTGTGAGGGTTTGACAAGTTCTTGATTTTTAGAGAATGCAACAATTCACAAGTGACGTTATCAGTAATTAAACGCCCTGGAATAAAAGATGTTTGGCAAGGTGAAATGATTTGCTTTAGTCATGGCTCCAATATCTCAGCCATGATTTTAAAGATCAGCTTATATGTGATATTCCATAGGCTGTTCATTTATTCCATAGGCTGATATATCTTAAATTTTTAACTTGATTTTGAAATTCAGTCTTGGGAATTAGGCAAATATAGGTACAATTAGTTTCTTTATCAAGGTCACTTGTTTGGAAGAAATGTTGTATGAATTGAATTAGAGAAGAATTTTTTGAAAAGCCTTTGAATATTTTTCGCTATAGTTTTGATGGCTCATGGATCGTCTTACACAGAAGTGATTCTTTTGAGGCTAAGTCTTTGCTTTGTTTTGGTTTGGAAGTATTTTGTATTGTGGTCTCTTGCAAGTAGCCATATTATCCGAATTTGTTTTTTGCCTCCAATATTTTTCTTCTTGCTGATATTCATGTTGCAGTTGTGACTTCAGATTTAATATATGTTGATAGTCTAGTTGTGCAGCTTTGTATGCTTGATGAAGTTCTTCTCTAATAAGTTGCTGTATTTTCTTTTGAGAATTGTAATGATGATCGAGTTTGCTTGGTTTTAAATTGGTTAAAATAAAGAGGATCGAATTTGCTTTGTTTTATTTTTTTTCGGTAAGGTTTGGATTTAATTTTGTTTCCTTTTTTTTTTCTGATCAAATAGTTTTGTTTCTGATAAAACTATATTCATGTCAGAAAAGTGTATCTCCTCGGCAAAAAATTCCCAGAATTAGCACTTGATGTCGAAGAAGTTGTCGGAAGTGAGGAAGATGTTAAAGTAGTATAATGTCTTTAAGTATTAAATTACATATTTAATATAATCACAAATTATATAGTTTTCAAATACACTAAAAATATTAAATTAGTTATAAAATATTTAAGATTTACTAAAAAAAATATTTTTTGCGCGAATCATAATCTAGTTAGAAATTAAAATAGATAAACGGTATAAAAGATATACATATACTAATTGTTACAATTATACTTGATTAAAATAAAAATAATAATTCAAAATCTCTGAGTTTTCATATATTGATATATGAGTGATCCTTAAACAGATTTCACTTAAAAGATCTATATTTTAAAATATAAAAGGATTTCAATTGTTTCTTTCTCAATAACATTTTCTCATATAAATCAAAATTTTATTTCTTGATTTTTACCCAAAATACAGTGCATTGGATATCTATTATTAGTAAAATATGAGCGAGTCTAATGCATTAATATACCAAATAAGTAAAACAGAATCTGGAATTATGCAAAACCACCTCCTTTCATCGAAACTAAAGGAGGTAAGTAGCTTAAATTAGACATTTCGTAACATAAGATACATTCGACTACTTATATATACGCATACTTTCTTGCTTCTTTCTTGTTCATTACACAAAACAAATTTTCTGATAAAAAAATCATAATCAATTCATTCATATTACCAAGGATGAAAAAATCACTTATATTTTCATTTAATGTTTTAACTCTCCTCATCATTCTTGTACTAGGTTTGTGTTTGTGTCTATACTTTTGTGATATATATTACATTTATTCCTAAAAGATATCTTTATTTTTATTTTTTCTGCAACGTATTACTTTATTTTTTAACAAGCTAAGTTTTTACAGACATTTACACTATGAAATTTCATAATATCTAAACCTATAAAATTTAGATACAGCTATTTTGTGATAAATCTAGGGAACTGATATCCAAAAGGTATTTTGTGTTATTTCTTCGCCTATTTTGGCTAGATATATGGTTTTAATATATTAAGAAGAATTTTTTTATTCCAAATCGATTCAACAAACACCTTTTCTTCATTACTTCAAATTCATGTTCCCTGAGTAAATAAATATGAAAAACTATAATTTTTGTTTAACAAATGAAGTTGATGTATCATTTTAGAAGGAAATTTACAGGATACTTATAGATATCTTTATATCAGATTAGTTACAATTTTTTTATAGGACACTTATAGATACTTATAGATAGCCCTCAAAGGGATTCTCCATGACATCTTCGTGTTGAGCCAATCTCTGGATTCTATCTCTTATCGCTTTATTTCTCGTTCTTGTAATAGGCAAGCTGATGAACTTGCTAAAAACTCTCTGTTTCTGTTGTCTAGCAGTTTTATAGGAACTGTAAACTCTGTTTAACGCGTTTTATCTTAAGGAAGTTTGATCAAAAAAAAAAACATTACTAAAAGAAAATTTTCAGTATTTGAGATTTGCCGGAAACATTTTTCATTACATACACTGAGATTTATGTTTTATATATAACAGTGGCAGGAGCGATGGGGTAAGGGAATAAAAAAATATGGTGTCCCATATCTCTAGATAACCAAAAGCCTGGAAGTTGTCACAACAAGCCAGCTTGCCTATCTGCGTGCAAAAAGAGGACGGAAGGGTTAGGGAAAGTGGAAATAAAAACTGGTTGCGTCCCAGGCAACAAATGCGGCTGCTATACCCGTTGTCCAAAATAATCTTAATGTTTAATTTATTGACAACAAAATCCAGATATATTTATAATAAATTATATATCTATTAATAATAGCAAACCCAATTAATTCCAAAGGTTGTGAACTTTCAAGTGAAAGTTTGTGTTTTAAAACATGCAACTCTTAAAAGTAGGAGTTGTGTCTTTTCATCATAAATAATATATTAGTTTCTAGAGTTGTTAAATATCTCAAAAATATATTTGTATAATTATTTGTTTCAAAAATTGTATATTAGTTAGCATAAAAAGTCATTTTTTTTGGTTGTCAAAGAAGAATTAGTTTAAAATGGTTAAGGTGTCTTTCTATAATAAAGATGTTTTCTATCAAATTTAGTTTCTATCAAATTCAGTTATTTTAAAATAAACAACAAAGGAACACGTCTAACCATGAGACCAACAGTCGTGTCCCTTGACAAATGATAGCAATGCTTCAAAATTAATTGCAATGCTTCGGGTATTATTTAAGTGATTAATTACCATTCCCATTTTCTCATCCACTCAGAATTTGAAACAGCACTAAATTACTTTGACATTTCTATGATCCATATTAGTAACTCTCTGAATTGTATATATCAACCTCAATCCATGTTTTCTCGTAGACGTCTCGTATACTCTGTTAACAAGTCATATTTTGTCTGTCTTTTGCTTTTATGTGTAACCATGCTCTAAGAGCATCATTAACGCTGAAACTCATTAAGTTTCTTAAAAAAAATTTTTTTTCGGTTTTGTCTGTTTTTTTAAAAAAAAAAAAAAAAAATTTGAACCAATCACGGGTCGCCACGTGTCAGTGGGACCCGTGAACAGTTCTAAAACCCCATGAAAAACGGTCCTTGTTTTGTTATTTTTGCAATCGATTCTTCCCTCTTTGTGGTCCCCATCCCTCCTAAAAGCCTGCTACAACCCCTCTAGAAACTGGCGATAATGCTGCTCTAACTCCGGCAAACCATTATTCATGTCTTCGGATACATACACCTCTTCTTAATTACGATCATTCTTTCAGTTATCAATAAATGGATTTGTGAATCAACTATGAAACATGACTTTTCACTATAATTTTGTTCGTGACTATTTATTATATATATTTTTTGTTCATTATTGTTCATGATATTTTTTTATCTAGATTTAATTTCATCTTTTAAAATTGTAAGTTTACTTTTTTTTTAACATGTAACCATTATATATTTTTTTAAAAGTAGGTAAAATCCTAAAGGATGAACTAACGGTTCGGTAATTGTATTTATAGAATAGTCTGACGAATTTGTTTCCCCAAACGACGTTTCCTTTGTTGTCTTCTCCCAAGCAACACCTCTCTTCAACCACAAACTTTTTGACAGTTGTGTCTTTTAATAAGTTGCATATGTTAACAAGTTTATATACTAAAAGTCTGAAACTTATAGTCTTCATTTACGCATATATCCATAGGCATCATCATTCGTCATCTCTGCATTTATATTCTATTTTGATTTTACTGTCATGAAACGTTGTGCGTTATTTGTTTCTCTGTTCACTATTGTTCATCCACAACTGATGATTATGTGAACACCCACTGTAAAGACTCGATTATCACAAACCGGTTTGGTTTTGTTTGTTAACTAAACCAACGTCTTTTTTTTTTTTTTTTTTTAAACTAAACCAACGTTTGATCGTCACATATTACATATATTTGTGAATTGGTGTTATTGATGACGAGACGTGGTGTTGTTGACGATGAGACGTGAACAATTATTCATCATGAACGGTCGCGAAGCTTTGCGACCATAGTGAAGCATTGCGTCTGTTAATGGAGTTGTGACTCCTGGTTCACATTTCCTCCTCTATTTATATGTTTGTTAAAACAGTTTACAATTTCTCCTTTTAAGTTTTCTGATTTCCTGATTTTGTTCCTTCCTTCATTTTCTTCGCTTCTGATCATCAATTATATTCTACGTCTATTCTATTTTCATAATTGTCAAGGTATGTTTTCTGGTACTTCTCATAAGCTTAATCATTGAACCAGATCCAGAGTCATAATGCAAGAGTCGACGTATCGCCTTCTAGATTCTAACTCTATAGTTTAATTTTAGAAACTTCAAACGATGGGAGAAGAAGAAAGACGTTTAATGAGTTGTAATTTACTTGTTTTATTTTCTTGATTTAATAATTATTTGATAATTCTGTTATTTAAATTCTGTTTTATTGAAAGGTAACAAGTGAATAATTAAAGGAAATGACTGCATGATTTGAGTGTTTATTAGCCGTGAAAGGCTACGTCTGCGTTTGCATATGTGATATAATAAAAGTATAATAGAAATCAAGTTATATTTTATTCCAATGATAAGAATCAGTGATATGGCAGTTTGGAGAGTTATGTTACGTCTTGGGTTCCTGTCAAGATGACAAAAAGGAAGGGACATGACGATCGGTTCATAGGTTGAAGGGGCACATGTGTTGTCTAATTTTCAAAGTTCTATAAACCGTTTTAAATAAAAACATGTGTTTTAAGTTTTGATGTTCCATGTTTCTATTCCCCCGTACATTATGAATTTTAAAACACGTCTTTTGGTTTTACAATGATTTGCAGAAAAATGTCTTTTCTGTTTGAATATAAGAAGAGAAAATATAAAACAAATTTTTTATATATTTCATTATATATGTTATGTGTGTGTTGATGAAACGAGAAAGAGAAACTTTGTAGTGTTTCTTTTTAGAGAAAATTTTATAAAAATATTTCAACTAAATTACATTAAGTTTTTTCGGTAAAAAATTCCTTAAATAAAATAATGTACTACATAATTAAGCTTTTTGACTATGACATCCTACATAATTTAAAACAATTTTAAATATTGGGCTTGTCGGTATAATTTACTTTATTAATTTAGTAAATGAAGATCAGAAAATGGTTGTATTTTAATTAGTTTCAAATCAGTTGTTTTGAGATTTTTAAATAATTTAGCTAAATGGATAATAAACATTATCTTATTTGGTATTGACATAAATGTTATGTTCTATGATGCACTTTATTTATTTTTATAAGATGAGTTTCCGTACGATATCGCACGGGTTACTTACCTAGTAGTTAATAGTAATAATTAAATAAGTTGTCAAATTATGTTATTGTCAAAATATGATAACAATAAATAATGATCATTTGCAAATGTAGTAAATGACAAAATAAGTTAGAAAACTTAATTAAAATTATTAATTTCTAAATTTTCTACGATATTAGTAGTTAATAACTCTCGGTGGGATGTACATTGTGAATAGAGCGATTGTAGAACGGAAAAGTTAAGTCATTGGCTTCACACGGTTGCAACCATTGTGTAATACAATATGATATGGAAAACAATGAGATTAGGTGGATGCAGAGACAGAAATGATATGGAACAGAAAACGAACTCAAAATTATTCTTCTTGTCATCTTGTTAATCATCCGTCTTTGAATCCAGACAATGGGTTTATGAACAACCAAACCCAAAGACAGAACAAGTGATTTAACTAAAACAAAATCCAAACAAGTGCACCAGTCATTCTGAGCATGTTTTGCTCTTATGTATTACAACTTAAAATGTTTTGTTCTTTCAGAAGTGTAGTAATTATGGAGAGCATAAACCAAATATTATCTTTAACCACTAAAAACTTAGCAAAACTAGAAAATTGGGTAAAATTTAAGTTTATTAATTAGGAGATAGGATCATACCAAGTTTTTTGTTCACAAATTGGGTCACTTTGCTTTTTGGCCATGTTTGAAATGTCCATGCCTTAAGAAACATACTTATTCTAGCTTTTGCCATTTTATTTCTCTTATAAAAATACAAGTTAAATAATAACAAAAATGAGCCACTTTATTTTTAAAACTCTTCATAACTACTATATCTCTTCTTCTTCACTATCATCATCTTCTTAACTCCATCAACAATCACCGCCATCTTACTCTCTTTCCTCATTGCGTCGTTAACAATCATCCCAAATCAAAAAGAAAATTGTAACTTGTCTTCCTCATTCTCTCCTCAAAATCGATGAAAAATCGGTTAGAAATAATTAACTGAAATCAGTATAATCTGAATCCTGAAATTGAAATCGTTTTAATTTTCCAATTCAGATTACAATTTCTATATATATTTGTTAAATGTATTAATCAACAAAAATATACATTTTCAAAATTTTGAATAGGTAACACTTTTATAAGAGTTTTATACAAGTTTATATCGGAGTGTACGCTTTAACATATATAGGAGTGTAAACTGTTGTGTACATCGAAATATACATCATATCACATAATGGAGTATACACTATAGAGTACATCATAGCCAGGAACGTTTTGTACTCGAGTCAAAAATAAAATAAAAACTGTGAGTCAAATTTTGTTCTTTTAAGGAGGACAGCACAATTTTTCTTAAACAAAAACAAATATACTTTAAATTATAGTGGGGTTTTGCTGACCCCACTCTTCTTTCATTGCCTCCGCCCCTGGTATACACCATAGTCCATAGGGTAACTTGAAAAGGAATAAAAGATTATAACAAAGTCTTTGATATTGTTGAGACAATGTCCAAAGAGGAGACAGCAAAATTAACTCCAAGAAAACAAATAACTATATACATGTATTAAAACCTAGTGATCAGCCTTGGCTGCTAAAACAGCAGTTTGATACCTCCCTCTGAGACGCCAGTCCTCCTAGCAGCAGCAATAAGACCAACCTTCTGTGGGTGTGGTGCATCATGCCTTTCTCGGTTTTTTGGCTAAAATCAAGTGTGATTTTTGTTCTTATCAATTTTCTTAAACAAAAACAAATATATTCTAAAATATAGTGGGGTTTTGCTGACCCCACTCTTCTTTCATTGCCTCCCCCCTGGTGTACACCGTAGGGTAACTTGACAAGGAATACAAGATTATAACAAAGTCTTTGATATTATTGAAACAAATATCAAACTGCTGTTTTTCGCAGCCAAGGCTGGTCCATCGGATCACACGTTATTAACTCTATTTTTCTTAAGAAAAAATCCCATAAAGCTCGGCCTTACCCACCAAACCAGTAGTTCAACTTTCTTACTAATTTAACTAGCACGACTACTCTGCTCCAACAGGAGAAGATAGACTGGACAATAGCTAGAGTGAACAAGATAAGTAAATGACTATGAGCTTAGCATTAGCATCATATAACTGGTTTTTTAAGGTTTGACATTTTTCTAAGATATAACAAAGCTATTTGAACTAAATAAACATGGCTCGATGCAGTAAAACAGAGATGGAAACTGACCTTGATTTTGGCCAACATGATCTTGAACCTATCAAAGTCATTAAGGGAAGCTCTTCTCTTCTACACTATCAGTTTCCTACTCCATGAACTATTCTCCCCCTTGTTCTTCACATGTGCAAAAGAAGTTATAAATGTTTAACATAATCAAGCCATAGATATCTATTTTGGTAAAATATGAGCGAGTCTAATGCATTAATATACCAAATAAGTAAAACAGAATCTGGAATTATGCAAAACCACCTCCTTTCATCGAAACTAAAGGAGGTAAGTAGCTTAAATTAGACATTTCGTAACATAGGATACATTCGACTTCTTATATATACGCATACTTTCTTGCTTCTTTCTTGTTCATTGCACAAAACAAATTTTCTGATAAAAAAAAATCAAAATCAATTCATTTATATTACCAAGGATGAAAAAATCACTTCTGTTTTCATTTAATGTTTCAACTCTCCTCATCATTCTTGTACTAGGTTTGTGTTTGTGTATGTGTATATACTTTTGTAATATATATTACATTTATTCCTGAAAGCAAAAAATTTAAAACATCTTTATTTTTGTTTTTTTCTGCAACGTATTACTTTATTTTTTAATGAGCCAAGTTGTTACAAACATTTTGTTATAGTTCATTTACACTATGAAATTACATAATATTCAAACCTATAAAATTCAGATGCAGCAGTTTTGTGATAAATCTAGGAAACTGATACCCAAAAAGTATTTGGTTTTATTTCTTCGCCTATTTTGGCTAGATATATGGTTTTAATATATTAAGAAGAATTTTTTTAAATCCAAATTGATTCAAAAAAACAACTTTTCTTCATTAATTCAAATTCATGTTTCCTTGGTAAATATATAAATATGAAAAGCTATAGTTTTTGTTTAACAAATAAAGTTGATGTATCATTTTACAAGGAAATTTAGAGGATACTTATAGATATCTTTATATCAGATTTGTTACAATGTTTTGTATACCTCAAATACTCAGTTATTTAAATAAATGAACATTATATAAAATATTTTTTTCAGTATTCGAAATTTGCCGAAAACATTTTTCATTACATACACTGAGATTTATGTTTTACATATAACAGTGGCAGGAGCGATGGGGCAAGGGAATAAAAAATTTGGAATATGGTGTCCCATATCTCTAGATAACCAAAAGCCTGGAAGTTGTCACAACAAGCCAGCTTGCCTATCTGCATGCAAAAAGAGGACGGAAGTGTTAGGGAAAGTGGAAATAAAAACTGGTTGCGTCCCAGGCAACATATGCGGGTGCTATACCCGTTGTCCAAAATGATCTTAATGTTTAGTTTATTGACAACAAAATTCAGATATATTTATAATAAATTATGATGTGATTAATGTAATAACTAAATAAGTTGTCAAATTATGTTATTGTCAAAACAATGGCTTTATGAATAAATAAGATATATTCTTCTTGTCTTCTCGTTAATCATTAGTTTTTGAATCCAAACAATGGCTTTATGAACAACCAAACCCAAAGACAAAACAAGTGATTATCTAAAAGAAAATTCAAACAAGTGCACCTGTCATCTGAGCATGTTTTCTTCTTATGTATTACAACTTAAAATGTTTTGTTCAGAAGTTTAGTTATTATGGAGATCATAAACCAAATATTGTGTTTAACCACTAAAAGCTTAGCAAAACTAGAAAATTGGGTAAAATTTAAGTTTACAATTAGGAGATAGGATCATACTAAGTTTTTTTTTAACAAATAGTGTCACCTTTGCTTTTTGGCCATGTTTGAAATGTCCATGTAGATCTTAGGAAACATAATTAGTCTCGCTTTTGCCATTATAATTTTTATAAAAATACAAATCAAATAATAAAAAAATGAACCACTTTATTTTAGAAACTCTTCATAACTACTATATCTCTTCTTCTTAACTCCATCAACAATCACCGCCGTCTTACTCTCTTTCCTCGTTGCGTCAAAAGAAATTGTAACTTGTCTTCCTCATTCTCTCCTTAAAATCGATGGAAAATCGGTCAGAAATAATTAACTGAAATCAATATAATCTGAATCCTGAAATTGAAATCGTTTTAATTATCCAGTTCAGATGAAAATATATATATATATATATATATATATATATTAAATGTATTAATCAACAAAAATATACATTTTCAAAATTTTGAATAGGTACACGTTTATAAAAGTTTTATACAAGTTTATATCGGAGTGTACACTTAATATATATAGGAGTGTACACTGTTGTGTACATCGAAATATACATCATATCACATAATGGAGCATACACTATAGAGTACATCATAGCCAGGAACCTTTTGTACTTGAGTCCAAAAAAAAAATGTGAAGTCAAATTTTATTCTTTTAAGGAGGTCAGCACAATTTTTCTTAAACAAAACAAATATATTTTAAAATATAGTGGGGTTTACTGACCCCACTCTTCTTTCATTGCCTGTGTACACCGTAGTCCCTAGGGTAACTTGACAAGGAATACAAGATTATAACAAAGTCTTTGATATTGTTGAGACAATGTCCAAAAAGGAGACAGCAAAATTAACTCCAGGAAAACAAATAACTATATACATGTATTAAAACCTAGTGATCAACCTTGGCTGTGGAAGCAGCAGTTTGATACCTCCCTCTGAGACGGCAGTCCTCCTAGCAGCAGCAATAAGACCAACCTTCTGTGGGCGTGATGCATCATGCCTTTCGCGGCCTTTTGGCTAAACTCAAATGTAATACTTGTTCTTATCAATTTAATATCTGATATGTGCTCCATCGGATCACAACTTATTAACTCTATTTTGTAAGAAGAAAGCCCATAAAGATGTTTTCAAGAGTCACCCATGCGTTGCACTATAGCACAAGCTCGGCTTTACCCACCAAACCAGTAGTTTAACTTTCTTACTAATTTAACTAGCACGACTACTCTGCTCCAGCAGGAGAAGATAGACTAGACAAATGAGTTCTGCGGATACAGCATTGGGTGGCAATACAAAAAGATGAGGATCATATAAATGGTTTGACATTTTTCTTATGCAAGTTACCACACATGAAACACCCATTCAATAGAGTGAACAAGACAAGTAAATGACTATGAGCTTAGCATTAGAATCATATAACTGGTTTGACATTTTTCTATGATATAACAAGCTATTTGAACTAAATAAACATAGCGGGTAAAGGATCATTCGATGCAGTAAAACCGAGATGGAAACTGACCTTGATTTTGGCCAACATGATCTTGAACCTATCAAAGTCATTGAGGGCAGCTCTTCTCTTATGCACTATCAGTTTCCTACTCCATGGACTCTTCTCCCACTTGTTCTTCACGTCTGCAAAAGAAATTTTAAATGTTTAACATAATCAAGCCATAGATATCTATTTTTGGTAAAATATGAGCGAGTCTTTTTTTTTTGGTCAAACAACAATTTATTCCTCTTAAAACAGTTAAGCTCCATAAAATGGAGTTTGTTACAGACAAAGCAAGAGCCGATTTTGCCAAAGCATCAGCTTCAGCATTAAAGTTTCGGAAAATAAAGTTGAAAGAAATAACATCGAAGAGAGGGATAAAATGATAGATATCGAGCATGATACCGAACAGTTCATTGTGAGATTCTCTCTTGATCAATAATTTGATGAGAGATAGGGAATCTGTATGAACTGCAAGGGATCGGACGTTGGAATAAACGGCGGTTGTCACCGCGAGACGGACAACTAAGGCTTCTGCCATTAAAGCTGATGAGACGTGAGTATTATACTCCGATAGGTTGGGAAACGCTTGAGGATATAAACCCGAGAAAACTACTCCTATGCCGCACCCTCCAGAAGTGGATTTCCAGGCTGCATCAGTGAAACAAGTTAAGGAGCCCGGCGGAGCCATCGGAGGGGGAATTGGAGATCGACGGAAGGGATGGATCGGTGCAAGTTCGCTAACACCAGCCTCTGAGGTTCTTTGTTGTGCTGCATCCCATTCCTTTGCATCCAACATACTCTTGAGGACCACCTCCTGTGTCGAAAACACTCTGTTTTCAAATATCAGTTTGTTCCTCGACTTCCATAAGTTCCAAACTACCCAAGGCCATAAAGGAGATGCTAGTCCAGTCGGGGGTAAAGAAACAAGTTTGGCTCTCTCTTTTAGAAAATCCGCAAAGGATGATAGTGCTGGTGTTGGGTGCGTTGAAGATGGGAGCTAACTCCAGGCTTCCTCTGCATACTGGCTGTTCAGAAACACATGGGTATCAGTTTCAGGAGCCCCACACCTTTTGCAGTCGAATCGCTGGAACCCTCTGCGTTCCAAATTTTCACTAACAGGTACTGCCTTCTTCACCACCTTCCATAAGAAGTCTTTTATTTTTGGAGCAGTGTGCAAGTTCCAACTGTGTTTTAACTAGTCCAGTGGTTGTGCTTCATCTCTGTGCAAGTTAGTATCCAAAATACCAAGTCCATATCCTGTTTTCGTAGAGTAGTCTCGTGTTCTCTCCGGGAGCAAGCGCATAGCATCAATTGCTGGTACAAACTGGTTTTTATTTTCAAAATAAGTTCCTCATACTGAGGTAGTAGTTCTCGAATTTTCTCGATATCCCAGTTGTTTGATAAAGGGCAGAGAAGATCACTGACCATGAGGTTCATATTCTCCTCCGATGGGGGGCCATATGAATGACTTGGGATTTTGAGAGATAGCCATGGGTCTCCCCAAACCCGGACTGATTCCCCGTTGCCTATGGCCCATCCAAAACCCTTCTGAAGTAACTCTCTACCGGCTAGAACACTTCTCCAACCATGAGAAGCTGTTGCAGAGGCTTCACAGTCGAGAAAGGAAGAGTGTCGAGCATATTTTCCAAGTAAGACTCGGGCCAGTAGGGTCTGTGGTTCATTGAGGATTCTCTACCCGATCTTCGCGGGTAGGGCGTCATTAAAGGTTTCTATATCTCGAAACCCAAGGCCACCTGTGAATTTTGGTAAAGCCATTGACGTCCAAGAAACCCAGCACATCTTTTTCTTTTCCGGGTTGGCGTCCCACCAAAAGCGTGTGCGGATTGACTGAATTTTCTTGCAAAGAGAGGCTGGAAGTTTGAAGCAAGACATTGCATAGCAGGGCATAGCCGAGAGGACAGACTTAAGCATAACCTGTTTACCGGCACCGGAAAGAAACCTAGTCGTCCAGCTGTGCGCCTTTTGTTGTAATATATCCACGATAGACGAGAAAATGTCCCGCTTCTTCCGTCCAAAGTACTCTGGAAGCCCGAGATATTTTCCAATGCCCCCTTCCGAAGTGATTGCCATCGCCGCTTTGACTCTCTCTCGTACCGATACTGGTGTTTTTGCTGAGAACGTAATAGCTGATTTCTGAACGTTAATCCTTTGTCCCGAAACTGCCTCATAAGTGGACAGGATTTCCATCAATGCTGCCACGCTGGTTTGGTTTGATTTGCAAAAGAACATGGTGTCATTGATATCTTGCATAATTCATGGTTTTAATCTTGTATTTTGTGTATAAATTGATCATTTGCACTAGTGTTTAGGTTCATATAGGTTGCATTGCATTGCATTTGCATATTTTTCAGGTTTGAAGAAGTGCAAGTGAAGTTTTGGAGCCAAAAGAGTCATGAATCATTCAAAATGATGAAAAATGGGGTACTGGCAGTGTAACACCGCGGGCACGCCGCGGCATACGGAGGCCGCGGCGAGAAGACGAGCACTGCGGGCATGTAGCCGCGGGTGAAGGCTGGTCGCGGCCATCTTACGCCGAGATCGGGCAGTGCAACGCTGCGGACAAGGTCGCGGCATACAGAGGGTGCGGCCGTTGGTCGACGAAATGGACAGGGATTCGCCGCGGCATACGCAGGCCGCGGCCAAAAGAAGAACTGCCACGGGCACCACCGCGGCAAAAGAAGGGCGCGGCCAATTGTTTTTAATAATTTGATTTCGGTTTATTCTGGTTTAATCCTGGTTTGTGGTTGAACCAACTCGAGTTTTAGCTTCATATTAATACTTCTAAGACCTAGTTTGAGGATCATACCTTGTTTTCTCTTGAATCAAAAAGACCATTTTGGAGAAAAGTTTGAATCTTTATCAATATTTTGAGTTTATCTTGCTTATTCCATCATGATTAACCTTCTATCTTCCATAGGTCTAGGGTTAAACATGAAGATTAGTGAGTAAACCTCTTTAGAACTTATGGGTTAGGGTGATTAGGGTGATTAAGTGATGATTTAGAGTGTAGGTTGTTAGATTCATCTTGTTCTAAGCTTATAACTTGTTCTTAATGCTAGATTAGACTTGATATCACTAGTGCAGATCATTAGCCATTTCATGCCCGAGAGGTGTTCGATGAAATGTTTGAACCAAGGTTATATTGCTCTTTGCTTGCTTAGCCAATGAGAATGGATGCTAGGATTGCTTAGATGGTTAATAGACTTGCTCTTAATGATTGTTTGATAAGATTATGCCAATGAGAATTGATGTTTAGTCTTTGATTGCAAATGAACTCTTATCTTGAGAAAGAACTAGTTTAATGGATTGTGTCTAGACCTTTAGAACTTGATTGATTGTTGATTAATTTCTTAGCACTCTAAATTTGACTCTTGATCACCCAAAATCAATATCTTAACCCATGAGTTCCTTTGTCGCCATTTGGATTAAGCTTTAGTTATTGCTTTGTTTATCTTGTCACTTGTTACTATTAAAACCCAAACTGATTGCACTTAGATTAAGCATACACTTGTATTCTCATTGCATCATGGTCACTTAGGATTGGATTGACACTCATATATACTACTTTGATCTAGGATTCACAAAAATCCTTTATCAGTCATCTGCAAACAGTAGATGATTGATGGCCGGACATCCACGAGCAACTCGAACACCGAATAAGGAACCATCCGCTTGTCCTCTATCACACAAAGCCGATAAGACTTCGGTACAAAGAATGAAGATATACGGTGAGAGGGGTTCCCCTTGTCTTAGCCCTCGAGACGGCTTTACCAGCCCTTGCGGTGATCCATTTATAAGGAAGGAGTAAGTTACTGATTCGATGCAGCACATGGTCCATTTTATCCAGATCGGATCGAAACCAAGAAGTCATAATACTGCCCTAACAAAGCCCCATTCGATCCGGTCATAGGCTTTGCTCATGTGTGTTTTCACAGCCATTGAGCAATGCTTTGTTGCCTCTGAGGTAGATAGATAGTGCAATGTCTCATGTGTAATAAGAACATTATCAGTTATCGCTCATCCCGCCACGAACGCGAATTGAGTATTGGAAATGAGAGCTGCTAGAATGGGCTTGAATCTTCGCGAGAGGATTTTTGCTATAATTTTGTAGTGAGTGTTGCATAACGCAATAGGACGGTAATCTGCTACAGAATGTGGGCTGGTGACCTTCGGTATGAGACGTATGTGTGTTTCATTCTGATGTGGATCTAGAGAGCTTGTGGTAAAGAAACCCATGATGTCTTTTATAACATCCTTCCCTACTATATGCCAGTAAGATTGATAGAAAGTAGCAGAAAAACCGTCGGGTCCCGGAGCTTTGCCTCCATTGATCGATGCAACCGCCTCTGAGATTTCCGAATCACTCAGTATTGTGGTTAACATCTGGTTCATCTCTGGTGTTACTTTGCAGGTGAGGAGGTCTTGCAATTGTGAGAAGGAGTAGTTATTATTTGAAGTGAAGCTCTGTCGAAAGTAATCAGTGATAACTCGAGTAATGTCATCTTCTTCGTACATGATTCCTCCTTGCATATCCTCAATGACGGGTATGGAGTTCACCGTTCGCCTGGTTCTAGTTACCGCATGAAAGAAACCAGTGTTTCTGTCACCTTGTTTGAGCCATTGGATCTGGCTTCGTTGTTGCCAAAAGAGCTCCTCCTCTCGGTATGCTTTCCGGAGTTCTGAATTAATCGTGTTAATAAGCAGTTGATCCGGGGTTGGGCTAGACAGAGCCACTTCCAAGGCGTCTTGGGAAATTCTATTGACCTCTTGACTCTGATGTTTCTGTGATTTTGTCCACTGAATAATGCTTCGCCGGCAAGAGTTTAATTTCGAGATAACCGTCTCTAAAGGTGTAGCATTCCACGCATCAGCAACCAGATTCCTAACTTCCTCCTTCTCTGTTAACGTCCGATTAAATCGGAACAAACCTTTGTGTTTGTGCCTGTTGGAGTTGAAGTAGGTTATTAAGGGTATGTGGTCTGATCCTTCAAATCTCAGATATCGACATCTTCCCAAGGGGTAAGCTTCTGACCAAGAACAGTTGCTCATTGCACGATCTAATCTTGAGCGAATAAAATGGGAGTGTCGGGTTCCGCGCCAAGATAAAGATTCCACAAAGTGTTTTAAATCCCATAATCCATTTTGAGCCACGAACGACCTGAACGAGTTGAAAGAACCTTCGAGTCTATGAGGGCCCCCTGTATTCTCGGAGTTATTGAGGATGTCGTTGAAGTCTCCGGTGATCATCCAAGGTGAGTCTCTTCCATTACCCACAAGAGAAAGCTTACTCCGGAAACCTGCTCTATTTTCTGAAGTCAGAGAGCCGTAAACGAAGGAGGTGATTCCTTTATGGGTAATCTTTGTATCAATAAGGTTGCGAGAGGACTCGATAATTGTAATGTCTGAATATTCCTTCCAAAACAAAGAGAGGCCTCCACTGAGACCCAGAGGTGGAACAGAGAAGTAATGAGGATAAGATAAACTTTTCAATTTCTCATTAATAAACTCATCATTATTTTTTGTTTCCATGAGGAACAATACATTAGGAGCCAGATGACGTTGGATCTCCTTTAGCCGTTGAATTGTCTGGACGTTCCCCAGTCCTTGACAATTCCAGCTTAAAACTACTAAGGAAGAGGGTTTGGAGGAGGCCGAAAATCCACTCCTCCTCTAGTACTACCTGGTATAAACACCGTATTAGCATGTCCAGGGTTTGTACATTTTCCAGATGTTTCTGCCTTATTACAAGGCATCTCCGATGATTTTTCAGGAACCAGCTTCCTTCTTGCTGTAGATCGAACAACATTGGATTTTCGAGCATTGAGTCTCTGGAGTGGACTGCGAAGTACCCACTTTTCGCCGGTGTTCTGGACACCTTTCTCTTGCATGCAAGCTCGCTTTGGTTTGAGATCGGGATAGTCTTTACCCTTTTGCTGGTATCTCCAGTCTCTTGTCCACCAAGTCTTAGAACTGCAGGAACTCTCGTTTCAGATTGTTCTCTAGAAATCTCAAGAGGTTCAGGTGCCTCAGTCTGAATAGCCTCGTCGGACATGATCTCTACATCTCGCAATCTACCGGATTCACAGCTTGGTGGCATCCTTGCTCCATGTCCTTCCTGAGAACCAGGTTCTAAAAGGCGGTCCAGTGCTGACCTACGCTCCCTGGAACCGGACTTTGTCATCTCCATAGATCCTGCTGGAGTTCCCAGTCTTTCCTTGGCAGGTCGTGAGGGAGGGGTACTTGTGGGAGGATTAGAAGCCAAGTCCCTGCTATTCCTTTGTTTCGGGATTATCCTCGTATCTCCAACTCTTTCTGGTCCTAGAGGGGATCGCTGGGAAAGAATAGAGCCTGGGATAACTCTGTCTCTTCCCACTTCTCTGTATTGGATCGAAGACCCATTGTTCCTGCGATACGAATTAAATGGATGGGTAGTTCTGGAGGATATAGATGGTTCCCATCTGTTGTCTTCTCGACGATCTTGGTAATACATATCCTTTGTCCTATCTCTTTTGGCATGTGTGTACCTCTCTGTATTGGATCTTAAAGGAGGACGAGGATCATCTGGGCGTCTATATCCTCTCTTGTCATCATGTATCCTTTTTTCTGCTTCGATTCGTTGTAACGCAATTGCCTGCGTAATACCAAGGACTTTGTCCTTCTGTGAAGGGGCATTTGGGTTTCTCTGGGGGCACCCGCTTTCTTCATGTAGTAGAGAGAAACATGTGAAGCAATTTTTCTCAATTTTGATGTACTCAAACTCAACTTCATTGATATCATCAGTAGGCAGCTCTATTTCCATTTTCATCACCAAGGGTTGCAGGCCATTAACTTCAACCCTGATCTTTGCTTCTTTAACGTCCCGGCTGGAGAAACTTCCAAGCTCCTTTCCTATGGTATGGATAGTACTGTCAGACCAAAAGTGAAGAGGTATGCCATGGATTCTTACCCAAAAGAAGATACTTGATGGGAAGTGTTCTGAGACAACAGGTTCCCATCGTTGCAGTAAGTAGTGGTAAGGACCCTTCTCAAGGACCAATAACAAGTAAGCTTCAGATTCAAATTTTATTTGAAATTTGTCTAGCCCTAAGTCTCTTCCCACTACTTTGCCTTCAAGATTCCAGACCTGAGTCATGAAATATATGACATCGCGAGGTTTCTGGACCAGGGGGTTTGTAACTCGTCCAATGATGGTAAGTCTGTTAGCTGCTACGAGGTTCTCTATATCAGTTGTCGGGATACGGAGTGGAGGTCGCTTAGCTGGAGGTGCAGGGGGAGCCGACCACTTATCCTTCTCTAAGCGGCTGTATCGTCTAGCCATCTTTTGTAAAGTCTTTGAGTAGAGGGGACTGAAGTTATGTATAGCTCACAATAACACTGGTACAAGGAAAATAAAGAAACTCCAAGTGAAAGCGTAGTAATAGTGTAAGGTAATGCCAACCCAATCAGTATCTTTCTTTTTCAGGTACCCATCGTCGGACCTTGTTCTTCAGCGTCGGCCGTCGGGTAACTGGAGCGAAGAGTGGTGGAGCAGGTCCCTCCGACCCGAGCCAGGGGAATGAACCCGGTGGTTTTCCGGGCAAAGTTGGTGGAGAACCGATGGATAAAACCGAAAAGGTAAAGTATTCGAAAGTTTCAAAACTTTGCAGTAGATCTGAGCCTAAACCGGAAAAGAACTAGCGGGTAAAAGGAGGGATGCCTCAAAGTCAACCGGGTAAAGACCTTTCTTGCTATTTGTGCCTGGGAGAATATCTTTTATTGGGGTCTATATGAAAACACAAATATGAGCGAGTCTAATGCATTAATATACCAAATAAGTAAAAACAGAATCTGGAATTATGCAAAACCACCTCCTTTCATAGAAACTAAAGGAGGTAAGTACTTAAATTAGACAAATCGTAACATAGGATACATTCGACTTCTTATATATACATATACTTTCTTGCTTCTTTCTTGTTCTTTCTTGTTCTTTACACACAACAAATTTTCTTATTAAAAAAATCATAATCAATTCTTTAATTTTACCAACGATGAAAAAATCACTTCTGTTTTCGTTTAATGTTCATCATTCTTGTACTAGGTTTGTGTTTGTGTCTATACTTTTGTAATATATATTACATTTATTCCTGAAAGAAAAAAATTAAAATGTCTTTATTTTCGTTTTTTCTGCAACGTATTACTTTATTTTTTAATGAGCTAAGCTGTTACAGACATTTTGTTATAGTTCATTTACACTATGAAATTGCATAATATCTAAACCTATAAAAGTTAGATACAATTATTTTGTGATAAATCTAGGAAACTGATATCCAAAAAGTATTTTGTGTTATTTCTTAGCCTATTTTGGCTAGATATATGGTTTTAATTTATTAAGAAGAAATTTTTTTATCCAAATTGATTCAACAACACCTTTTCTTCATTACTTCAAATTCATGTTCCCTGAGTAAATAAATATGAAAAGCTATAGTTTTTGTTTAACAAATAAAGTTGATGTATCATTTTACAAGGACATTTACAGGATACTTGGGCCATGATTTCTTATAACTCTAGAATAAGAAACTATTTCTTAACTTTTCTTTAAAAAAAATAAGAAACAGTTTATTAATTTTCCCTAAAAAACTCAGTTTAAGAAACATGCATTAATCATGTCCTTATAAGGGTTATAAACTGAGTTTTATAGATATCTTTATATCAGATTAGTTACAATGTTTTGTATACCTCAAATACTCAGTGAATTCAAAAAACGAAATAAAGATTATCTAAAATATCTTTTCAGTATTTTGAATTTGACGAAAACATTTTTCATTACATACACTGAGATTAATGTTGTATATATAACAGTGGTGGGAGCGATGGGGCAAGGGAATATAGAAAAAGATATATGGTGTCCCGTATATCTAGATAACCAAAAGCCTTGAAGTTGTCTCAACAAGCCAGCTTGTCTATCTACGTGCAAAAAGAGGACGGAAGGGTTAGGGAAAGTGGCAATAAAAAGTGATTGTGTCCAAGGAGACCTATGTGGGTGCTATGTCCATTGTCCAAAATGATCTTAATGTTTAGTTTATTGGCAATAAATGAAATATAATCATTTGCAGATGTAGTAAATGACAAAATAAGATGGAAAAGTTAATCAGAATTATTAACTTCTAAATTTTGGACTCTATATGTGAAAGATATGTCTACTAGCATGATTATTGGTTAAGGACTTATTTAGGTCCTTAGACTTTTTTAATATTATTTGTATACTAAGAATTTTCTTAAGGACTTTTGATAAATGTATAGAATATTGGTAGGACTTTTGTTGTCTATTAAGTAAATTAATTGGTTTATTTTATAAGTAATTATATATAAAACATAAGTTTAAAATTAAACACATGACATTAAAATTGAAAACATAAGAAAATTACAAATTTTGAAAAAAAGAACACGAGACATTAATAAAAAAAACTTAAAAAAACATACAAGACATTAATTTTAAAAAACTTTAAAAGCATACAATACATTAATTAAAAACATAAAACATAGAAATATACAAATTTAAACATTATTGGTTATAAAGATGGCCAAATTTAGTCCATATGTTTTCAATCAAATCATTTTTTAAATGTTCATGGACTTGTCTATTCCGAACTCTCGTGCGACGATCGATTATATTGCCAACTTCTGAAGGCATATTGACGGAATATGTAAGATCCTCATCTTGTCCTTGTTGAAATTCGAAAAGTTCATATTGAGTGAATGACTCTCTTTCATCTTCGACGATCATATTATGGAGTATGATACATGCTCTCAAAATATTATCTATTTTCTCTTTATCCCATAACTTAGAAGGATTTTTACAACTGTAAATCTTGCTTGCATGACTCCAAAGGCACGTTCAACATCTTTTCGCACCGATTCTTGGGTTGGAGAAGAGAGACTCGGGAGAACGAGGGCAAAATGAAGACGCAATTCGACTTTCCCCAAACCCTGTTTTTCGACACTCCATACAATGCTGCCACGTAGCTCCGCGATTGAGCTAAGGACGAAGCCCAAAAGACCTTAATTAAGGTCCGTTTGTTAGATAAAGCCATTTTTTGTATTTATTTTTAAACCCAAATCTGCTAAGGACTGCTCTAAGGACGCCCGATAACGATGGTCTAAATGAGCTTCCACGTATACACGCGGGCTTGTCTTTATAAAAAACTTTTTTTTGTTATATCTCAACCATATTTATGTTGTTGTATTCCAAGTCATTTATATTTATTGTATAAAAATACATATGGATCAGTTTGAACAATGATCATAATCATATTTACATAAAACTATTATTTTCTATGATTTTTGTTGATTAAAATAACTATAGTAAAGAACAAAGTTCAAAAGCTTTGTATTGTAGTCTTTACTTACAACATCGTTGTTTTTAGATGTTACATGATCATAAATATAAGTTTTTATAGATATCTTTATCAAGTGTGCATGGTGATTAACTCCTTTGGAGATATTCAAAGGCACAAATAACAACCTCGTGATACTTCGAAATAGGTTTACCTTTCTTTTATTAAATTATAATTATTATTTGATAATTGTTTTTGTCATTCACTTTAGTTTCATCTTTCAGTTGTTCTCAAATTCTTAGTTTTATTTGTTTCTGCGGTATTTATAGTTTTAAGCATCTGGGAAACCTAAATGTTTCAAAACAATATGCACAAGCCTCACTATGCCGAACACGGTCCAATTAGCTTAAAGGTGACCAAATATAAACCGACTTAAAGAAGAAAAACAATTTGATTATAAAGAGAGACGAAGATAAGGAGGGGATATTCGCATATAAGATGAATTCAGCCCAAAATTAGGGTTTAATAGTTTACCTTGTTCTTGTTGAGTTCGTCATCTTTTAATGAAATCTCAGTCTATTCTTTTGTAAGTCGTCTTTGCATCAAATCAATAAACGTTTTTAAATAACCCATCATCGAATTCGTGCATAAAGTGACGAATTCAAATAAAAAAATTGGCCGTTGTTTATGAGGAAGAACTTTATAATACTTGACGAATTCAATAAAACAATTGGCCCTGTTTATGGAGAAAAAACTTTCTCCTTCCTTTCCTCGAGCATCTTTGGATTGACGCCATATCTAAGAAGAACAACTAAGAAGATGATGCCAAATAGGAAAATCTACATAGTCTACGGTGGCAGATAGAAAACACACCTGGGTAAAATAAATATGAGGAGAGAATTGGAGAAAAGAATACCTTAAATCATGAGAAGTGAGAAAATGAGAAGATGATCTTGTATCTATATTTAGAAAACGAAGGGACACAATTATTATGTATGAGAAGCCTAAAATGGCATAAAGATTTCCAGTCATTATAGAAGCGACAATTCCACTTTTTGGAGGAAATCAGAGTATGTTTGAGGATTAAATGCTATGGTTAACTTAAACCAAATCTTGGATGGATTCGCCGTTAAACTGGTTTAGAGTTATCCTCTTCCGAGATGGAAACTCATAATCATTTGAAATTAATGTGTCGATTTCATTACTCTTATGGTTTACTCTTGCAAATTCATCGAGATCGACTTCGTCTCTCACAATGAATTGGTAGACTTATTGTTGGAGATGGATTACATCCCGCGGACAAGGCTTATCGAGTAGACCAAATTCGGCCAATTAGCTTAAAGGCAATCAAAGAATAGGCCAACTTAAAGAAGAAGAAAAAACACTTGATTATAAAGAGAGAGACCGAAGACTAGGGGGAGGTATTCACACATGCATAGCAATTCACCACAAAATTAGGGCTGCATAATTTTCATTATTCTGCTTAGTTGATTATTGTTTTCATCGATATCAGCCTTTTCCTTTTGTAATCCGTTTTGATCAAGTCAATAAACGTTTTTAAATAACTCACCATCTAATTCATATACATCATATACATCGTATCTGATTAAACATATATACAGATGAATTTAAAATTTTTCGATATCCATTAAGAGATCGTCGTTGCTCGTGGCTGTGATAATCGCCAACGTGAATTTATCCGCGAATAGACCAACTATGTCTTTCATAACTCACACGGCATGTCTCCATATCTTTATTCTCTGGATGTTTTACCCTATCTCAAAAAAGTTTTTGAATTTTGTTTTCTCATGACAATTGTTTGGTTTGTTATTGTTGTTTGCTTTCTTTAGTCAAAGACGCATACTCTGTTGGTTGTTGTCAGGTGTACATATAAATTGGTGTAAAGCTTAAAGAACTTAGAACGTTGACCTTTGTTTGTGGTCAAACATTACATTGTCAGTATATCCTTGTACCTTAACTGTAGTTAGTTGATTTCAAAACAAACCATGTACCGAACCAGTGTCAATAGAGAACTTTGTAGAATAAGAAATATATATTTTCGCAATTAATTTTGTAACAGCTGAGTGGTGCTTACATCCACAAACATATGTGCACGAGTTGGTACTTGTATTGCAAAGAATGCATGTATAGTGAACTAGACTTTATAGTTGGAACATATCGTGAGGACGTGACAGTGACCAATTATTAAGTAACTTACTAAAATATTTACTTGGATGGCAAGGTTTGTTCGCGCATTCGTGTAGTCTCTAGCTCATTCTCAAGCATGAGTCGACTTCTGAACTGGGCGATAAACTATCAGCTTTAGAATCAATGTCACTATCACCGGATTCATCAGAGCTAAGACTGGCATTGCTATCCCTTTTTAACCGCGGAGGAGAAGGAGGAGGCGAGGAAAAAGTAGAACGTGGAGATGACTGTAAAGAAGACCATGGAGACGACACAGATGAACGTGGAGAGGTGCAATAAGAAGGAGGAGACAATGGTGGATAGGGACAGAAGCTCAAAAGCCATAGATGATGGTTCAAACGGCAGGTCAATGAGGTCGTCCTCGACCTCAGCTGAGTACTCTTTGTTGTTCTTGGAGAAGATGTAGCGGACAAATGCTGCTAGACAGAGAAGAATAGCGAGCACGTTCCATTGTTTGTCGATAAAAATGAGCCAGAAGATGTGGAAGAGACGGACCGTGAATGGAATGAGGAAGCGGATGGTCGAAACTGAACAAAACGCAACGTAATACAACAATATAGCGTAGAAAACAATGTAGCGGCCAAGGTAGATGGGCTTGGAGTAGTCACCTTCTCCCATATTCTTCTTTTTTTTTGTTTTTTTCTCTTTCGTTAGATTTGCAAGAAAGTGACACACGATTAAGAAAAAAAAAGTGATCGTCTCTCTATCTCTATGGCTATTAAATGACTTGAGAAAGAAAGAGCTTGATATCTCCGTTGTCAAAACAATCTGTTATATAATGGTATGATACTATATAATAATATAAGGAGGAAGGAGGAAGGAAAAAAAAAAAGAGGAAGGAGGAAGGAAGAAGGCTAATAACAATTAATAAAGAACAAGACTGACCTACATAATTTGATTATGTAATGTAACCATAAAACTACCGTATTAACTACACTTCACTTGGGTCCCACGAAACTCGCGATGCCCACGGCCAGTCCACGGTTTTGTTTCTAACGAACTTCGACGACCGTCCGATGGGGAGACGTCTCACGTCATCAAATGAGATTTGTGACGTATCAACTGAAAGATAACTTCTCGCTCTACGTCACCAGTTCAGTCATTTATTTTACTACTAAGATCGGTACGTGCTACGAGCGGGATATGCTTTACGTATGATATATATAAATATATTATTGTATATTTCATTGTGTGCATGAAAAGTGTATAAAAACACTTATGGTTTTAAGAAAGTTTTGGACGTGGAAGGATTATGTATTTTACGATTTATTATGTTTAATTTTGATGTGTGTGTCGATATGAAGTACTTGCAACGTATAGCATATTATATATGTGGTCTGCTAGGGGTTGGTGTGTCGCTCATGAATAATTATTTTTTTTTGAGAATTTTGCTTAACATTTGTTTTAAGTTTGAAGGATTGGTTATATATTAAGTATGAATCATTATTTCCCTGATTGTTTTTATTTATTCAGATTCACTTTTGTTGCAGTTAACTGTACTTTCTAATAACTAAAATTGTTTTATAAGGTTCTCTGAGCTCCTTTAATTTTGGCGATGTAAAGTTATTGTATTTGTTTTATTTTAGATTGTGTAGTTTTATTTTCCGCTTACTTATCTCGTGCATGTTATTTTATAAGATGTCTCTTGTTTGGACCATCACCATATTACAAATTTTTATCTTCATATCAGTTGTAGATTTATGTTTTACAGATTTTTTTTTTGGAATTCATGACATAATCTTCTAAAAATATATTACGTGTATTTAGATTTAATAACATAAGATCTCTTGTTTATATCATAAAAACAAACTTATTCATTTTTATCTTATAGTAGTATTTATTTTGCATGAAAATCTTATTAATTTAACCGAACTTAAATATCTTGACTAAAAGGAAAAAAATGGGATGCACTTATTATATATATATTTGTTTTGATTTGATAAAACATCATAAAGCAATATCGTAAATGGATTTAAACTATTTTTGTTCCTATGATTTTTCCATTTTGGTAATTTTATCATTTTGTTATGTTAATTTCTCTACTTGAATTTGGTGACCTAAAACTAAGAATGTTTTTATGAGATTTACACTTTTTCGTGTACTGTGTTTTTTTTTTTAATTATGAAGATGTAGATTCTTGATTTGTTTAATTTACTTTAAATCACGTAATTTCTCCTCTTTTTTTATTGGTGTTACTTTATTTTATATTATGTCTCTCGTTTGGTCCAAAGTACAAATTTTTATTTTCATATAAATTTTGGGTTTTTGTTCAAATATTTTTTTAATTCATGACATAACACTTTAAAAACATTCTACGTTATTTAGATAGAATAACCTAAGATCTTGTGTTTATATCATAAAACACTTATTTAATTTTCTTATTTTTTTTATTTAGATCATGTTCTATTTTATTTCTCTAACTAATATTTAGATCATGTTCTATTTATTTCTCTAACTAATATTTAGATCAAGACACCGTGCAAGAAGCCACTTGTGAGAAGCACTTGCAATCTCCTTTCTTTCCATTTCCATAGCCTTAACAAAGCAAATGACATATATTTCCAATCAATGGGAAAATAATTAGTAACTAAAAAGAAATAAAAATATATTCAATATCCATGGAACTCACCAGTTAATGAACTGTACACCTCTAGCTACAACTTCGCATGGGGTCTCTCTTGGACTCACTTCGACATAACATCCTTGTCGCTTTGAATCTAAGGCCATGTTTATCCACAGTCTCTTAAGGTGGGGTTTTTAACTTAAATTGACTCATCTTTTAGTTTTTTTTTTCAAAATTTTTTTTTGGGTTAAAAACGGCTTTTAAATCTCTTAAGTTTTCTTAGTTAAAAGTTAAGAAACGGTTCTTAAAAAAGTTAAGAACCCTTGCTAAGAGATTCCCAATAAACATGCCTAAGAAAACCTAAGAGACGTCTCTTAAATAAGAGTCTTAAAAGCCGTCTCTTAACAAAAAATTTAAAAAAAAAAAAAAATCAAATTAAGTTAAGAACCTCATTCTAAGAGACGCCGCTGATAAACATGGTCTAATACAACAGATTTAAGCATAAGAATCTTTCTAACAATACTGTCCTTAAACGCAACACATCATAGATTCGTACCAGATTGTTATGTCCAGATAACGCCCACAGGATCTTAACTTATCTTCTCACATCCTCTAGAGATATTTCAGTTGTCATCTGCCAAAAAAAAAAAACTTATGAACAACAGTCTATTATGAATTATGCATAAGGACCACACCGGGTGAATTTAAAAGCTTAATATGCTATGTAGATTACACAATCACCGAGAGCCTTACTGTAAATCTATGCAATTCTGACCTTTAGGTCTGTTTTGCCCAGTTAACCAACACGGAGAATGTGACAGATTACCTCCTATGGAATTATACAGCTTGTGAGTCGACAATACTCAACGTCACAAATACATCACTGCCACAGGAAGAACAATGTAAGGAATGCTTAACATGTACTTTCTGAAGGAGTTGTATACAATTTTGAAAGTGGTGTTGATCTCAAAATGAATAAGATAGTTACTTACCGATTTTAATGGTTGCCACACGGTCTTTTCCTTGCTAAGGGTCACTAATAGTACTCTTGATAGCAATGAGATCATCGATAATGTCTGCAAAGGATTAACATTTAAAAACCTCAAAGATTAGAATGGTGAGTATGAGAGAAACATATACAAAGTGATCTCACTGCGATTACAGAACCAGAAGTGTTCTTCAGAAATTGGGATAACTTGGTTTTATCCCAACTTATATGTTCATTGGCTAAAAATAATTGGGTTTATGTTTTTTTACTCTCTAAAAGCCTCAGTTACATCTCGGAATATGATAAATCTATTGAGCTGAGATGAGTCTGATATAAACAAATACTTGTAAAACTGAGTAACAAATCATACCTACATTGCAATTCAAAAATTGAACTCCGAAGATTATCTATAGGAATAATGTTAATGAGGGGATCAGTTTAACACCCAACCTTAAACTGGTCTCTTATGTTTGAGTATTTTTGTTCTCTGAGAATATCCAAGCTTGGCTTCAGTGATCACTACAAAATTTAAAAACTAATTGCTTTACAAACTCTAGTTTAACAAAATGATAGATTTCAATACACCACATGTGCTTTTGATCAGAATTAGAAAAAGTAAAGAAAATATGCAAGCATCATTTGGTCAACGAAGCAACATCTTTGCCCTAAGCCACCTCGTGTGTCCTTTTGTTCCCCACTTCCTCAAACCTCTCCCATGTTACTTACACTCATCAACTGATAATAGTACATGATCAAGAGTTTGTATATGTTTTCAGTCCTACGTTTGTTGTCATATATATATATATATATATATATATATATATATATATATATATATATATATATATCATGAAAACTATAAACTTTTCAAGTTGTAATCTGTTTTCTCATGCATTTGCAAATATAACGTAAAATCCTTTTTTTAACAAACAAATGACATATATAACTCTCCCTTGCTTAAAAACAGAGGTGGTCGTACCTTTGGAACCTCATAAATAAGGAAAAGGCATCCATAAGCGTACCGTGGTGGCTGCTATAGTGCTATATAGTCAAGTATAAAAAAGTAAGAGTGAATATTATGAGTGTGAGTTTAAACAATTGAATGTGTTCTAGGGATGGATGAACCTTGGAAGAGAGTACAACTATTTCATAGCAAGATGTTGGAGATGAGAATTGAAATAACAGAAGAAGAAGAAGAAGACAGACCCCACATGAAATTTTGTCTCTGTATCTCTGTCCCTGTTGTGACAATGCTACTGATCCCCAACGCTGCGGATACGTTTCTGCAGATGTTCCAAACTCGCCACTCTACGCATTGACTCTGTTCTGTTCATTTTGCACCCTATTAAGGCCTTGCTTTTGTTGTTGCCTGAGCTGATCTCTGGTGTGGTCACTTGGATGCTTGTGTCTAGAGAATCTGATGTCTAACAATATTAAAATGACTAATTGGGTTAACTCATCAAAATAGGTTGAATCAATGAACCGTATCAATAGAGGAGAGTTTGACATTCCAAAATTCTGATTACACCTAACATCAAAGCCGCTCATAGAGTATATAAAACCCGTCTTGAAGAGATGCATGTAAGTGGTTAGACGGTGAATATTGATCGTGGCTCGCCTGAAAACAATTAAAAAAACATAATAAACAACCAGATTCCAACATCTCCCAAAGAGGAAAAATATAATATTGGAAGCATAATTTCGATAACTATGAATCTAAACACTGCCGCGTGTTCAAAAACAACGATGAACATGGATTTACAGAACGAAACCACCTTAGTCGTGGAGGAGCATATCTACATCCATGAATTCGCTACAGCGTTAACGTTTACGCACATCCAAGGTGGATGAACAACGTCCAGATCTCATATCATCAAGAATGATAGATGAGTTGGCCATTATACTAAGAACAAAGTTTCGATTGTAGTAGTATTGGTGAGGATGATGTTTATGGGAAGAAAACATACATTTTTATAGGTGAAGTTTCACCGCCTGGAAGGTAGATAAGACGTATTGAATGAGTAATCGTGGGTGGCATGGATCCAATGAGTAAAAAAGGCTGTTAATAACGTATCAGAGGAAATGAATCGGAGACGAAACGCCAGGAATGAGACCGACACAGAGATTACACACGAATATTTGACATGTGCAATCTCCTATAACCTCCATTGAAGTCTGGTCTAATCACAGCACCAGAGAACGAAGAACCCTAGATTTTATCGAAGAAGACGAATGTTTGAAGGTGGTAGTCTATTAACTTTTTGTTCAGCCCAAAATTAAGTTGTTCTTATCCCACAGACAAATAAAACGTTAACTATTAAATATATTGCTAAGACCCATTAACCAGACCCAAAACGAAATCAACAAAACTATAAGTTAGACAGCCACGTGTCACGCTCTCTGCTCTCTATTTGTTGACATGGAAGCCTTAGAGGAGAGAAAACTCTTCTTTATATATATAGAAGATAGATAGATATCTAAAAATCTCTCAAAAAGTTATATTTAAAATCTTCTTAATCAGAAAAGTGAGGTTTGGGATTTTTTCGATTCGGTTTTATTTTGCTGCTTTCAGTTTTTTGATTCTATAAATTTAATATCCATTTCAATATTTAGAAAAATTAGTTCAGGTTTGATTCGATTTTTTGATTTAGTTCGAGTAATAAAGTTGGGAGCCTATCCAAAGTAATTTCAGATCCCATTCGAATTCAATTAAGTTCCAATTTTTCGGTTAATTTGGGTTAAAAGGTCAAAAAATTGGGATTTCAGATTAAATATCAGATTTTTTTCGAGTTTTCAAATAAAAATTTGAATAATTCAGATAATACTAAATATTACAGATAAAAAGAGTATTCCAGTAATTAGATTTTGGGATATTTTAGTTTATAAATAATAAATTTTAATTATATAATTAATTTAAAACTAAATATGATAAATATTAATAAGTATATACTTTATATTATAGAAAGTTAGGTATCCGTTCGCTTCTCGGTTTGGTTCTGATATGATTTGGTTTTTTCAGTTCTAAACATATAGATCCTCTCAAGTAATTGATAAGATCCCAATTCGAACCGAATCTAATTTTTTGGTTTGATTTTTTTATTTCCGGATAAATATGCGCTGTTTGGAATAGTATTGAAATCTTCTGTGATAAAAAATTTATCATCTATCCTATTAAAAGTGAAGTACAAATTTAAAATAACCCTGACTTTTTTCTCTTATTTACGGAAGAATGCCATTGGCAATAAAACACTGTCGTTTCTCTTATTAATTACATTATGCATGCCACTTTTAATAACACAGTTGTTTTTACATAACCAGTTTAATTAATTTGACATGCTTTGACCATCGGTTTCGTGATACTGTTTTTTTTTCCTTTTTGAATGAAAAGTGCTATTGTTACCTGCCAATGCCAGAAGATACAATGTTTATTTGACTATGTTATAAACAGTAAACCACACACCATTTATCATTGTATCTGAACTGTTAATAATCTATGTACTGTTTTTGGTTATACACGATTTATATGGTTGTGTTTATTCAGTGATTGTTTGGAACAATCATAGATTATATGTGATTGATTATATCCATGATTTTGATGCACAATTATAAAAAAAATATAAAAATAATTCAAATATTTGGATGCACAATCATGAATTTTTTTTAAAATTTTTTTCATAAAGTCATAACATTCCAAAAACGTTTCCACTTTCTATTCAATTATCATAACTATTACTCTAAATTCTAGCAACTAACACAATCAACCAAATAGTCTTCCAAATCAACACAATCACGTATGGCTAACCACCAAAACAAATATTCTTTAATTTTTGAAATAAAAGCATTTCCTATGTTTTTTCTCATTAATCATAACCATTACCATATCAGTTGCAACTAACACAGTCAAACAAATCTATTCATAAACTTGATATTCACGCGCCCATAATTAAACAAATCTAGACTATAACTTAAGAAAACACCCAAACTAAATTGAGATAGTTTACCTTAAATAGCATGGTAGAAACCGGAATGAACCATAATTAACGTGATTCCTCCAAGCTAATACCTTGGTTTGTGTTGCTCTATAACTTAATATGTACCCAGTTATTTTAAACTATGTGAACAACTATCTATATTATTAAAACTGAAGTATATTTGGGAATTGTTTGAAAACATAAATACCAGTATAAATGAAATTATTTGGAAACTTAAATAGTAAAATAACTTTCTTTCAACAAGTTATTACATTAAGTGTTTTTCATTTTTCATTTAGCTTATTAATTTTATTAGTTATATTACCTTAACAATACATCACATTATTAACTATAATAATGGTGCAGATTTTTTCTTTATTAGTTAATCAACAATAACTTAGTTATTGTGCTAATTATAAAAGTAATAAAATAATTAAATTTTGTATATGACTAAAAGTTCGGTTTAGTTTGTTTTACTAAAATTTTTTATTTTATTTTAGTGTCAATGAAAAATTATGAAACCAAACACATAATTCATCGACATATTTGTATGAATAATATAATAACTTATATCAAAATAATAATAATATATTACATTTATCGTTAGTTAATTTTTGACTCCTGATAACTATTTTATTAAATAATTCTTTTTTCTATTTCACTTAATTAGCCAAACACATAGAAATAGTCATTCTCATTAGTTTACAGAATTAATCATGTATGAACATTGGGTACCCATTCATGTACGGGTTGTTTCTATTGGGTATTATTTTTTGAGGGTTTTGAAATTAGACGTCACTTGGATATTATAATTTATGTGTGGGTTTCGAGTTGGGTACTCTCGGATCTGAATGAGTGCGGTTCTGATGCATAGTATCCTAAAATATCCAAATAACCAATGTATTTGAAACATATTCGGATATTTATATTAAAAATAACCATATTACATGACTCGGTCCGCGGCTTTTAAATATAATTAGTTATATGGCGACACATTTAAAATATATAATAATAATTATGAAAAACAAATATCAATATATAAAAACTTAAGAACTAATATCCGCGCGGGCGCGCGGGTCAAACTCTAGTTAGTTAGTTAAAACCTTAATCTTTTATTTTTCTTATAAATACCTCATCCTTATAATTAATATTGGAGTAAATAATGAAGTGGGGATGCTTATTCGGAGTTCTTAATAATAAAGAAATAGTATTTTAATATATTTCATTACATCTATAATTTTTAAGTAAAGAAATATATATATATTAATGTATTAAATAAAATAGTATTTCTTAATAATTAAACATATTAAGGAAAATGTATATATTTAGTAAAATATACTCCCTCTATTGCAAAAAAATTATATTTTAGAATTTAATCACTTATTAAGAAAACATGTAAAATTTCAGCTACCAATGCATTATTTTTCGTAATTAACTGTTTCCAAAATTTTTAAACCAATGAGATTTTAATACAAACTTTAGAATTTACAATTTATCATTAATTAGTGCATTGAAAATGTATAAAATGTATATTTTTGAATCAAATTTTTTTTCTAAAATATAAATCTTTTCGGAAAGGAATGATTATAATGTAACTTAATAGTTAAATGCATTTTAATAATACACATTTATTAAATATATACATCTCACTCTAGTATATCAAAATATTTTAATAAAAAATATTCAAAAGCATAGATATGTCATCCCAAATATGTTTCAATGAAGGTTTGTCAAGTTACGTAGTATCCAACGTATTATATAACAACTTTGATTCCTTGTTCTAATTTATACAGGGGGATTTATCGAATATAACCCAAAAATTGATGTGAAATACAAAATAAGTTTCTCAAAAAAGAAGAAGCAAAATTAGATCCTATATTGCTATAAATCTCTGCGTGTAAATATAAATATGAAATTTTCTGGTAACTATAAATGTGAAGTTCTGTTAAGAACGTATAAAATTGTATAAATCAATATATGTTGTCTGTTGTCCCAAGAAAAAGTTTCATATTGGATAATATTAAAATCATTGTACGTTCAACAAATCTCTCTCGACCACCTTTTCTATTATATTACATGGCTGGTTATACTACACTAATATTTTACCTTACATACATAATACTTCGTCATTTACATATACTGGAGTTGTGTATTTATAGTAAGATTGCTTTTCTTTGTCCATACAGAAAACGGCTTCTTGAGTAAAGTAAAGTGGTCGACCTCATGCTTTCCCCATAACGGCCGGCTTTATTTATTTTCTGTGAAAGTTAATATACAATTTTAATTTAACAGAATACGAGCGATAGCTTTCTCTACATCACCAATCTTCTTCACACCCAAAAAGGGAAAGAAGAAAGAAAGTAAAAGTAAGACATGAAACAAAGCGAAATATTGTTCAGATTTTCAAAGAAAGATAGCATCTCCTTCTTTGTTAAAAGCAGGAAAGTGTATATAATATATATAGTAGTTCTTTGAATCATCTTTTTAGACCTTGAAACAAAAACAAACAATAGTGATGCAGTTTATGTAAATACATAAACTGCATTAGTTTTGATATGCATAAACATATATAATTTTGTTTTTTTAAATTAACTCTCTTCATAAATATTTTAATTGTCATTTTACAAGTCATATGAGTAATTTTTATAAATATATACTAGGGTTACACTTCATTCTTTAAATTATTTTGATAAATTCTTATATACACTCGATTTACATATTTCATGTTGTAGAGTTTGGCACCGATTGCTATAAGTAAACCAATCTACGTAAAGTTTTTTTGTAAAATTCTACATATTTGTTACCCATACATAACAATTGGATTATGTGACAACGGACATAAAAACAAAGAGAAAATAGTGGGAGGTTAAGGAATCTTTTTCTGCCTCACATCTTTTTCACTGTGGGGTTAAAAAATCCCTCCTTTTCATGCAAGACCAACTTTTATTTATTTATTTTTACCTCCTCACTTTCTCTTCGTTTTTTACCCTTTTAAACACACACACACTCTCGCACACATTCAGAACCCTCTCCTCTCTCATCTCCTCCAATTTCACGAAGCTCATGGACTTCGATCCCTTGGTGAGTTTTTATTTTCTTTCTTTATCATAATCAACACTTTCTTTACTTATGCAAACCCTTTGCTTTCAATCAACACGTTACACTGCTTTATTTTTTTTATCTTGTTTTCTTTAGATCAAAACAGAAGGTGTGGAGGAGATAGTGTTGATGGAATACGATGAAGAGAACAACCAACTCGAAGCCGAGTTTTGTCCCGTTGAGCACCCAATGAACCGGAAGAAGAAGATCGTCCGGTTAAATGTCCAGTACCAATCTCATCTTCTCTCATCCACGTAAGTTTGGTTTGAACTTTGAAAAGAAAACCCTTTACTCTCATAAACTACAATAAGGGCGTATTTGGGAATTTTAGATAATCTGTAATAAATTTCAAATCATGTTAGTCAAACATATTTTTTTTTAAAATACAGTATTATTGAACTTGTTATTGTTAAACCACTTTGAAATCCAATATTGTAGAAAATATTTTAGTTGTGAATTTTAAGATTTTTTTTAATCGTTAGTGTCTTTGTTGACTTTTTTGGTTAAAAGAAATAACTAAATCTCATAGTTATGTTTTTTAAAAATTATAGTATTTTTTAATTCTGTTACAATATCAAAACACTTCAAGAATATATCCTGTAAGTTTCTCAGTTGATGATGGGAATTCATTTTTGTTGTGAAGAACTCAAGGGAGAAAACCAAACCGGACTGGGTTAAACACAGAGCCAGCTGCGAAACTCCGGTTTATCCAACTCCACGTCATGTTCGTAACGTAAGGAAGAGACACAACTCGTTCGTCGAAGGGGACAACAGTTTCTTCACGAGATCTATGAACTCGACATCGTCTCATGAGGACGAAACCACATCTCGAAGATCTAATGTCACAACAATCTACCGAGTTCTTCAACAAGTTCACGAGTTCGAACCGTAAAGAATCTAACTCTTATGTTTTGAGACTTTACACTCTCCCATGTTTGAGTTGCTTTTTAGTTTCTGTTGGCCGTTAGGTTTAACATTGATTGTCGTTTTGTAGTACCAAAGTTTCGGTATACGTGTTATAGTATTATTCGATGATAACCGGCCCGGTTAGGTACGGTTCGCAGCTTATAAAAATTTATATTTTCGTGTACGTTGTGTTTAAATTTGGGCTTAATAAGCAACATTATAAATCTAATTTTATACTAATGGGCCTATTCTTTATGAAGTCAAAATATGTGTTACATACGCATATGGCTCTAGTTGAGTCCAAAATATCCAGGGGCAAGTTTGTAGTCTGGAAAAATGTATGACTGGCAAATACCTCCACGCTCGCCCCTCACCTTACACTCCTTACACGAGATATTCTGAGCTTCAGGTCAGAGCCGTGCCCTTTGGTCGAGTTCTTCTATCATAAACATTTAATCGTCTTTCTTTTGGTCCGAGCTTTTATGATCCTAAACATAAATCTAATGAACTCTAATATTTTAGTTGATTGTTTCTTTTGATGATTTAGTCGTTCACAATTTATAAGTAAGATATATAAACTTTTTAGCATGTCACTCACACGGTATCGCGAATCACTTCCCGATAGGTCACCCATCCTTTCACTACTCGAGCCCAAGCACGCGTAGCTCTAGAGTTCTAAACGGATGTGTGACGGAAAAGGTAAGTCAACTTTGGTGAAATAGGTAGCCAAATCAATTCTCTTAAAACTTTTTCACCTATCACAACTCGGGATGTTACATTCGTATGCTAAATATTTAAATCCATCTAAGCGCTTTGAAATTTTCAGTTTGGGGTCGTTGTTCTTTCCTCCATATGTCATCTCCTTCTAGGTGATTCATTTATATGATTTATCCAGATGATTCATCCAGATTTTAAGGGTTATTTGTTTTTCTATCCAGATGAGTCATCTAGATAAATTTTATGTTAATTTCTTTTTTTTTCAATTTCTATCCAGGTAGATTTAATAAACAAATTACAAATATACCATTATTTTGATTTAATCATATGTTTGATATTAATTTTATAGGAATACCTTGAGATAGCCATAAAAAAATTTTTGTCACAAAAATAGCATTTAAGGAGAAAAATGACCAAAATAACATTTATTAAAGGATTAACAAAATGACTAATATACATTTATACCCCTTGAGTTAACTAATCTAGACTTAGGGTTTAGAGTTATGGGGTGAGGTTTTGGGGGTGAGGTCTAAAATTAAAAAAAATAATATAAAAATTATTTTTTGAAAATAGGAAAAGGTTAGTTTTGTCATTTTTGTTCTTAAAGGCTATATTTGTGATAAAATTTTCAAAAAGGGTTACTTGAAAGATTTGCCCTTAATTTTAACTATACTAATATTATTATTTAGTCTAAAATATATTTACACTAAACTTAATTTAAAATTGGAATTTTGACATTATATTTTTATTTCATATAAATTTAAAAAAAAAATTATTTAAATTTGCATTAAAATTTAACTACAATTATAAGCTTCTAATAAAACTCAAAGTAGAAACTCAATTTAAATAAACTTCCAAATAACTCAAAATAGAAACTCAAATTTTATAAAAATGAAATTAAAAAAAAAAAAAAAAATTGTAAAGAGCATCATGTACTCAATTTTATATTAAAATAAATTTTCATTGTAAACAAATAATCATCTTGAATCTATACCCCCTTCACTTATTTGCTCCATTATTATCGAGAAATATTATCTAAAAGGAGAAATAACCTGCCATATAAAAAAGTGTTTGTCGGTCAATCACACACTCAAATGCAATAAAAACTGGAAAATAGACTCCACCATACCAAACATCAAACCAAAACATACGATTTAAAGTATAGCTAAACCAAAACCAAAACCAAAATATACGATCAAGTGTTCAAACCCAAAACATACCTACTCTCATATGATTACACTATACAAGGAATAGCTTTTTAGTTTCTTTAGTAATCAGAACTCTATACTAGCAACGCAAGTTCAAAGGAAATATACAGATCAATCGTCACCTAATCAAGTAATAATAGATCAGACTTCTCATTATCCTACCATTGACAAATACAAACTATAAGCGAGAAGTTGATCTAAGGCCTATCAGTGACAAACATCTAACAGAGGATAAGGCTGAAACAAACTGCTAACCTGAGTTCTCTCGCTCCATTACTATCAAGACAACCCAAGAAGAGAAACAATCTGGCATATAACGAAAATTGGTCAAACAAGTGGAAAATGGACTCAAGTCTATATTCTTTCCGGTCCTAGTAGATTCAAGTCTATAATTAAAATACATGTAAATAATATGTAATTTTTGGGTACATATTAGGTTCGAGTCTATTCTTTTTGGATCATACTCGATTTGTATCGTACTCGATTTGTATCTATAATTAAACTAAGAGTCTTCAATAATTAAAAACCTCAACTAAAAATGAATAGTAAAATAAACCATAAACTAAAAATTCTACGAAATAAACCTTCAACTTTAATTCCGCTAAGGTGTTACATTCCATATAAAATACCGTGAAGGATGGTGACATATATTAACAGTTTATAAGTTGAGGGTTTACAATGTTCAAAACATAGTTGAAAGGTTTTCTTGCGATTCAAAAATAGTTAAAAGTTTTAATCACTAAAATGTTTTAAAATCTTTATTTATGCATTGTTGAAAATTGATTTATAAGCTTTTAAAACTAATTTATAAATATTTATACATAATTTATTATAAATCTAATTTGTAAATTCTAAATTAATAATTTTCAACACTATTTAAAACTTAATATAACTTAGAATATTAAATTATTTTATATTTGACAATGGTGATATAAAAAATTGTGTTATATCGCCGTTGTCAAATACAAATAATTTAAAAAATCTAAGTTATATTAGGTCTTAATTAGTATTGACGATAATTAATTTATGAAGTCAATCTCTCTACTTAGAGTAGGGCGTCAGTCTTTTTTTCTTATTTCCACTATTTTTTTTACTTTCGGGTCATACTTTTCACTTGTCCAAAAAAATTATATAGGGTTATTCTTTTTTTCATTTTTTTGAACCATTACGTTGTACTTTTGTCCTATTGATTAATAAAATAATATCGTGGATCTATTATTCTAACTTTATGAAGCATCACTAATTATTTGTAAAAATATTAAAATCTTTATAAAGTTTTATAAATTGGTTGTAAAATTGATAAAGCAAAGTAGAAAGATCTATAAATTAGGTTTAAAGACTTCTAAATGAATTTTAAATAATGCATAAATGATAATAAAGATTTTAGGTCATTGAATGATTTTAGTGATAAAAACTCTCAATTATTTTTGAATAGTAAGAAAATCTCTCAACTAAGTTTTTAACATTGTAAACCTTCAACTTATAAACCATTAACATATGTCACCCTCTGTCACGTTATTTTAGATAGAGAATAACAAATATTAACAGAACTAAAGTTGAGAGTTTGTTTGTAAGATTTTTAGTTGATGATTTATTTTACGATTTATCTTTAATTAGAGAATTTAATTACTAAAAATCCTTAAAATAAAGAGTTAATTAGGTCAAAACCCATACTTTAGATGTAAAATGCATGTAGTTTTAGATACATAGCAGATCTGAGTCAATTCAGGTATTTAAGACCAGAAAACAATCCAAAATACCTGAACTACATCAAAATTTAATTGAAATCTATCATATTTATATAAGAAATTACCAATCAAAAATAAACTAATAATAATTAAAATTGAATTTTTAAATTCAGAATTTTGATATAAAGTTTCATATTACTTGAAAATGTTACGAAAATAATAATATAAATTACAAACAAATACGCAGTACGACTAAAACAGAATTTATCATATATAGATATCTACAGCTAAAAGAGTATTTTATGTGCTCGATCATTTCTACAAAAGTAAAAGAAAAGTTATTGTGAATGTGTTGTGACAAGGAGTTGCCTACTATTATTTTCACACTATTTCAATCGTGTATTTTACAATTTTCTAACCTTGTAGCACTATTCTATTGACATTTTAAATATATAAGTTTATTTATTAAGAAAATAATGTGATTATTAAGAACTCAATTCACTTGCAAATCCAACCGATTTGTGTTATGCAAAAATTCAAAAAAGAAATAGCTCACCATGAAAAGCACTACCAAAACCACAAAACACAGCTTCACACTCAAAACAAATATATGTATATTTTATATACACATATACGTACACACAACAAAGAGCCATACACACACGCACTCACTTTCACACTGCAAAAATAGTATCTCTCACAGAAAGATTTAAAAGAAACTTGTAACCTCTAAAGAGTTAGAGATTATGTTTTATTTTATACTCGTTCTCTCTCAATATCTGCTAAACAAGTCAAGTCACCATTCTGTATTCACAAGTCTGCATCTTCATTCATCACTGCCTTCTCCTTTAGGGTAACATCATTATTAAGATCACAAATCTACTAACATCAATTCATAATAACCATTTAAAATCACCACAAGAACAAACAAAAACCTGGTAAGTGTAGGATTATACAAAAAAGGCATGTTAAGCTAATCAACTGATGATGCTTTTAAGTTTTTATCTGTTCTTACCAGCGCAAAGGAGAGTCAAAGTCAGCCTTGGAGAGGTGAGTCTGGCTCAGAGCTATAAATAGATGTGTATGTAGTAGAAGCAGTATCTTCCTTTTGTATGGCCACATAGTTTAAGGAGTAGAAGTGAGTCTCCTAACTTCTTTAAAATACCCGTTTTGGCGATGATGACCCGAGTAAGATCTCGGGGTCAGAAGAAGGTCAGGAGTTCTTGTCCCTACCGAGCTTCTACGAGGCGTAGGAGGCATTGAACCATTCCCATTGCTAATGCTGTAACCATTGGGCTTTCTGAAGCTGCTGCTTCTTCTGGAACCTCGTTTGATCCATAAATGGATTCCCTTTGGTTATAGGAGATCCTGCCTCTTCTTTTTGGTCCTGCCACAAGGATAATATAACTTCTTATAGACAGCAAACAAATTTTGAAAATTTTGAGGGTGCAAGAGTGTTTATAATTACAAACCACGGTATCTTTTCTTTTCCTCTTCTTGTTGTTTCCTTGTCCAGTTTGTAGTCCTAGTATGTTAACCAACACGTACCTATACGAAGCAGTACAATTGAATCAGAGAAAATACTTTGACTTTGTTAGTTCTCTCGCATCTGATACTTAAAAGCAGTGGTAACTTACACCATCGTAGAGAAATGACTTCTGCGTTTCCTCTTCCCAGACTAGAGTTCTTATAAGATTGTCAACCATGCTGCAGAAAACAACAAAAAGAAAGAAATTAAGACCACGGTCCTAGTTTGAATTAGTCTTTGAAAAACTAGTAAATGAAGCTGTGAAAGTACTGGGATCTTACTAATATGTAACCTTGGCTCGTCTGCACGCTTGAGGTTACATAGCCCACCTCTTCAGCCGCTATTACCGGTTTCTCATCCTGAAATCAAAGAAAGTATCTTTAGAACACATTCTTTGCAAGACTTCCTTTTGTGAGTTTCAAGCTTGTAAAGCTTTCTCATACCAGATTTATATTCTTCTAACCAGTTTTCCTTTCACATGCGGAGAGCCAACGGTCATTCCTCTCCAGCATATTCTTTTACGACTCTGTGCTTCATCTTTAAATTCTTGTTAATTTCCATTTCGATATGGCAAGAAGCTTCTGAAGGGTCACAACCCTGAAAGAAACATGGAAGAAGCTGGCTCTTAAACAAAAGGAATCGGTTACCAATTTCAAAACCCAAATGCTCAAAACACTTTTACCAGAATCGTATATAGTGCACTTGATTTCTCAGCTGAAGTGCTGTATCAGCTTGAATGTGAGTTAGTCTGCATAGATCCTCTAACTCGTTCCTTCGTTTCAAATCACAAGTTCCTTCATTGCTAGCTTCAGTTTACTCCAGACAGTCCTCTTCCGAGGACACCTATTGTAAAAACCAAACACAAGACTCAGATCAAAGAATGAGGATTTAAGACATGATGAATAAATAGAACAACTTCTACAAAACCTGTTTCAAGTTGTCTCAGCGGAAAGGATGCCTGCGCTCAGTGATATTAGATTTCAGTATGATCTCACAAACAAAGTTAACTCTTCAAATTTAGTTCTCTCTTCTTGTGGTGTGTCCATTTAGATTTCCATGCTTCGAAAAGTGAGCCACTTACATACCGTTCAGCTGCAAATCAGAAAGCAATTGGAAACACCAAAAATGATAATCATTATTATGAATGGACGAATAGTAATAGTATTGTGCGGAGCATGTTAGTATAAGTACAAGCTAACTTTTGAAATCGGTGCTCTCTCTTTCGCTTTAGCTTTTGAATCATGCTGTCTAGTCCTCCAATGGTGCTATCAACTAATGTTGATAGATTGCTCGCTGGGTCTGTCCTATCGCAAAGCTCGGATGAACCTCCACAAAACCCGGCTGGGGGGGGGGGGGGGGACTAAAGGTCAACACCCTTAGAAACACCGCAAAGCTTGTGTGCACCTCGTTGACATAACCCAAGACTTTGTTTTAAGGCGATCAGACTGCATTGAAAAGAACGATAAGCCAGGTTTGTAAGAACTAGATGGAGGTTTTGTTGTTACAGTGCTATGGATACGTGAAAATAGCTTCACCTTTTCCTTTTTGAAGCGGTGCGGAATGTGTTTGATTAACGTTAAGTTTGCTCAAGAGTTTCAAGGTCTTGCTTCTTCGAGAGTCAAGGAACTGATCATGCCCTTGTTGAGATTCACTGTATCCTGAAATCTCTCACTAATCTTCTCGATTTGAGCCTTTATGTCAGAAAACTGCTTCACTCTCTCCTCTTTTTGAACTTCTCAATCGTCCAACTAGAGGTCACAGCTGCAAGCTTTTCTTTCAATGACTGAACCTTTGTCTAGTTTAGTCTGAGCATCAAAATGCAAGAAAAACAAGCATTAATTGTGGAAAAGATCAATTGAATGAGGCTATACTTGAAAGCTAAAAAACACACAATTCTGAATTTGTCAATGAAGATAGCTCGTACCGGTGAGTTAATGTTTAAACACTCCAAGAGCAGCCATTAGGGAAGCAAAACTCAGGCTTCTATAGCCGCAACAGACTGATGAAAGCCTTGCTTTAGAAATTTTGCAGCCTCGTCAAACTTTTTCTTTGATAGATATGAAGACATTCCTTCTCCAATTCCATCATTCATCCTGTCTCTCTCAGCCTCACTTCTCCACCAATTTCAACCCATATTTGCTCGTTTCATACACCCAAAAGCAAAACACTTTTAGCTTCATGAATTTTAGTACAAGAGATCTTGAATGAAAAGATCAACAAGTTACAGTTAGACCAAAAAAATAGTAAAGAAATTGAGATAAAATCGGGGGATAGTGAATACCTAGAATTAGAGAAAAAACAAAGAGGATGCTTAGTTCAAAAATCACAGGAACCCTTTGACCTAGAGACGAAAAGGATGATGAAACAAAAAAGACTTAGTTCGCAGTCCAAATTGTCTCTACAGAAAACTCATTATGACAAAAGCATTCATCCCTTTAACCTTGCCAAAGTAAAAACAAACAGTGAGTTTTTTTCCATAAAAAACGGTTCTCATCAAAAGCAAAACCTAACTCCCTGTAAAATAAACTAAAAATCAACAGAATAGGAAGAGAAGAAGAAGAAGAAGAAGAAGAAGAAGAAGAAGAGAAGAAACCTAAAAGCTCTGGAGAAGATTATTACAAGTTGTGTTCGTACGGAAAAAGAGACACTGGAACCCTCCAACTTTCCAGCATTTTTTTTTTCACCTCTAATTATATCAAAGCTTCAAAAACCTAGAGTCCATTGGAGCAAGCTAAGAGCCTTTTTGATTTTTTCAAAACCAAAAATGGTGCAGTCCAAAAAAAAGAAAAACAGGCAAAAAAAAAAAACAGAAAACCCAAAAAAGATTAACTTTGGGGCCAAGAAAAAAACAAGGGGGAAAAAACCAAGGATTTTCTTTTTTGAAAAAAGCTTTCAAAAGATGAGGGACCAAAAAATCCTTTCCCTTTTTTTCTTCTTTTTAATAAAATAATTAAAAATTTTT
>CAJHQP010002784.1:0-78546 GCA_905132765.1 Moricandia arvensis | reverse complement strand
TTCACAGAAGAATTATTTGAAGAAAATCTTGCGGAGGTTCAACATGCAAGATTGTAAGCCAGTATCTACCCCACTTCCTATTAATTTCAAGTTATCCTCCAGTATGAGTCCTAGCAGTGAAGAAGGAAGGATGGAAATGTCTCGAGTACCGTATGCATCAGCAGTGGGTAGCTTAATGTTCGCAATGATTTGTACACGACCAGACATTGCACAAGCAGTGGGAGTAATAAGTCGGTACATGGCGAATCCTGGTAAAGAGCACTGGAATGCCGTAAAGAGGATCCTAAGATACATTAAGGGTACCTCAGATGTTGCATTATGTTATGGAGGATCAGACTTTGTTGTCAGGGGCTATGTTGATTCAGATTATGCAGGCGATCTGGATAAAAGCAAATCCACAACCGGATATGTGTTTGCACTTGCTAGCGGATCTGTAAGCTGGGTTTCAAAACTACAATCAATTGTGGCGACATCAACAACTGAAGCAGAATATATAGCAGCTACACAAGCTAGTAAAGATGCAATGTGGTTGAAGATGGTGATGGAGGAACTCGGGCACAAACAAGAGACAATTTCTCTTTTTTGTGACAGTCAGAGTGCCGTGCATCTTGCAAGGAATCCAGCCTTTCATTCAAAAACCAAGCATATTCGAGTCCAGTATCACTTCGTTCGTGAGAAAGTGGAAGAGGGCACGATAGATATGCAGAAGATTCATACAAAAGAAAACATAGCAGATTTTTTGACGAAAGCAGTCAGTACTGACAAGTTTATTTGGTGTCGATCCTCTTGTGGCCTGATGGAGACGTAAGCAACATGGAATGACAAGGTAGAAAGAATGGTGTGAAGATCCGATTGATTCTCAATCAAATCTTCAAGTGGGAGATTGTTAAAGCACGTGTTTTACAAGGAGTTGGCCGGTGGTCTTCATTACGGCTAGGCGGTGCCGTAAACGTTGAAGGCGAAGAAGTCAAAAATGGAAGCTTCATCTTTCCACAAAGATGGCTGCCACCAACCTCACCTTCCTCTATAAATACCAAGCTTTGGAGAATCATTTCGATCATCCCAAAAAATTACAGAGAAAGAGAAGTGAAGAAGAGAGGAAGAACGTAAGAGAGAGAATGAGTGGGAAGAAAAAAAAAAAAAAAAAAAAAAAACTTTTTCTTTTCATTTCGGGTATATTTCCTTACGGGTATTTGGGATCGGGTTGAGAGAAAATTATTTAGAGAGTTTGGATATTTTTTCTCCTGTTATAACGAGAGAATTATTTATCAGTTTCTCCGTTATAATAGAGAGGTTGTAACTCCTATTATTTTCCTCGGAATAAATTCTTCTACCTTGTCCGTGGTTTTTCCCCTTTGGGGTTTTCCACGTTAAATCCGGTGTTCCATTTATTGCACTATTTCTCAAATTATTAGCTGCGACCCTGCTCTATCCGGTCCGATTTCTACAACATTGCCCTCTCATTTTTGCTGAATTTCTGCATTGTGTCTTTTATATATATCTTGCGTGTGAACATGTTCTATTGATCCTATATCTTCATATTATGTTTATACTGCTTATGTAACAGGTTATGTGCTTGTGAATAATGAAGTTGTATTTGGAAGGATGGTTATTTAGAATAGATGATCTCAGAGGAGGTTTATCAAAAATAATAATATTAAATAGTGTTAATAAATTATATGAAAACATAAAAAAAGTATAAGAGGCCAGCTAAATCAGTTAGCTGAAATTTTTAATAATGTTTACAGATAACACTGTCATTATAAAAAGTACCAAGAACATTAAATATTCCTTCATCAACTTAAAACTATATACTATTTATTAATCAAATACCATTAAACAATGAAACTTTAACAAAAAAATTTTTTTAACTTTCACAAATTTCTTACAATGAGAAAATAATATCTATGAACTAATAAAACATTAAAATCCCAACAATACTAAATTATATTGTAATTAGATAAGGTATAATATAAACCTAATATTCCAGATTTTATCTATGTTATATCATAAATATCTTATACCAACCAAATTATTTTTAATATTATTTAAACTTCATCAGAATGTTTATTATGATTAAAAGTTGTGAATGCTAGATTATCAAATATCCATTTAAAATAATCAAATAAGAGTATTTTAATTACATATATGCACAATAAATATAAAAATCATACATTAATTGAAAATTTTGTTAAGTACAAAACAAAGTTGAACATTGTGCAAACTAACGGGGGAATTCTAATTTTATAAACAGAAAAGGATAGTAGTAGAAGAGAAAGCAAGATAGTGAAATCGACGCGACGAGCTCCTGGCCATGCTCAATACAGACATGTTGACTCGTCAACAAGTAGGGACAATGCAGTGGTTCACATTCAATGCCTTGGAACAAAGCAAGATAAACCTGCATCGTAAAAAAATATGTGACTTCACCTGACAAAGAACGAATATATGATATCATCAAAAAGGATGATGAGCTGTCTTTTTGTCTTAATTGATCTACCCATCGGCTATAAAAGAAGATCCTTGCTAACTTAGGAAGAGATAGACTTTTACTCCTATGTGCTTGAGAGAAAGACTGTAGAGAGAGAACTTCGCGACATCAATCTTTAACTGTATAACGAGCTCAATTCAAATATCAAATTCGCCTCGCAATTGTAACCTCTTTATACTTCGTTTTATTGAATATAAACGATATTTCCGACCTACTTTTTTCCTTAATCATTTATTAATCATCACCCCAAACCACTACTTAACAATTGTATAAATAATCTAATGGAGATTCAAAATTTACCACAAACTTGATACCAGTTTTCAAATTAACCTTTAAAAGATTATTACTTTCATAAATATCATAAATGTATGATGAAGATAAACTAAACTAACTCTTTTAAATCATTTATAAAAAATTATAAATCCACCACCACTTAAATAGTTAACTTAAACAATAAGGGAGAATTTCAATTTTACCCTATTTGTTGTACTACAATTCGTGTTTACTTTCATTAAAAGGAAATTTTCACAAATAACTTCTTCATTAAAGAGGTAAAAGATCATTTTATCACTATTTTACAGATATATGAATATAAATCCCACCCTCCAAAACCCCGCACCTCGAATTGGCAGAAACAAAATCATTGCTCTAGGCTGAAGCACAAGTTTCACTTACACAAAGGACCTAACATAATAGATGGTAGAGGTAAAAACTTTATCTGCTATATCGGGCACATGGGGTTTTACGGATGGATCATGGAAATCTCATGAAATTTACTCGAGACAGGGGTGGTATAGTACGTTGGAAGGCTTTGATGGATTAATACGATCGAGGAGTACTAAGGCTAGTCAATCACCACTTCACTCGGAAATCGAGGCACTCATTTGGGAAATGGAATCTACGAGGAATTTACATCAGTTTAATGCTACATTTGCAACGGATTGCATTCAATTGGTGAAGATGGTTTCAGAACTAGAAAAATTACCAGCCTTTGCAAGTTATTTGGAAAACATCAAGATCCTGAAAGAAAGTTTCCACAGTTCATTTCATAAAAGTTTCTCTTTCCTTATCCTCTCTACTTTCGCTCTTGACAACAAACTAAGAAAAAAAAAGAGAAGATTGTCTCCCGCGACCGGCGGCGCCTACTGGCGCCGGAGGACCCCCTCCTTCCTTGCTCCTCTTTTGCTCTTTGTTGTTCCTCGACTCTCAGTCTTCCTTGCCGATACGCTCGTGGATCTGAAGTAGGGTTACGGTCCGATGCGGATCCACGCACGAGGCTTTCAAACCCGGAGGCGTTCAGCTTTTGGTGGTTTCACGGCGAGGTTTTGAAGTGGGTCGTTCGGTGGATGGTCAGTCTTTAGGGCTCTGTGTGTAGATCGATTTTGCCTTTTGGTTTCCCCGGAGGTCACCGTCGTTTGAAGAAGGTTATGGTTTGGGTATTGCCTTAGAGTCTTTGTCGTGTGCGGGTACTCAAAAGATGATTTCTTTCGGTGATGGGGGTTTGTTCTTGGGTTTCTCCGGCGTCGGTGTGGCTCAGAACTTCTCGTCCCTTAGCTATGTGAGCTTCGGTGCTTTTTTAGATCGAAGGCGGGTCTTGGGTAGGATATGCAGGGGGTGTTGGTGTTCTGCTCAGTCTGGCTCGTGTGGAAAAGAAGGTGGTTTGTAGCAAGCTGTCGTCTATGGCTGCTTGTGAACGGCTCTCTCGAACACTTCACATCAGACTCCTTCTTCTCGGCTTCCATTGTAGCCTGGTCCTTGCTCGATTTTGTCTTGGTTTGGTTTTGCCTCTATGCTTCATCGTTTGGACTTTCTCCATTGACACCGGAGAGGGTTACTTCTCAGGTTGGTTATCGGCCTTTGGTTCTCAAGGGTCACAAATGGTGAGGTTGTGCTCGGGTTTCATTCACGCCTCGGTGTCTCCGTTTGGTCGAGACCACTTCCCAGGACCACTTCAGCTCTACGAGCTTTGTGGTGGTGTGTCTGACTTTCCATATAGGTGATGAGGCTGGCTAGGTTGGAGTGGCGGTGCTTCCAGTCCGTTTTTGTGCAGGTATCGTTGGCGGTAGTAGCGGGCGCTTGCTCGTTTTGGGTTGCGGTTCAGAGCATTTTGTGGCGTTCATACAAGCCGGTCTTGGTGGCATCGCAAGGCTCTTGGTAAGTATATGAATCCTCCCCTATTGTCGTCTAGAGCTTCATGGACAGAGAAGGTTATAGGTTTAGCGGAGATCATCGGGTTCTAGCTACTCCGGAGACGTCAACGGAATTCCCGGCATCCGAGGAAACGAGGAGAACCTCACATTCCCGAGAGTCACGTCGATGGTTGAGAACGGAAACCGATATCGAAGAATCCCGAAAAACACACTAGTGGATCGTGCCGGGTTTAGTGGGTGGGCGAAACTAGGATTGTAATAGTTCGACTTCGATGGTTTTGTTCGAAACAAGCTTGTAACCATATCTGATTCCCGATTTATCGGGCGGATTAATGTATAATATTTTTTAAAAAGTTTTCATAGTTAAGACTCATTCATATACTCCAAACGCAGAATTCAAAGACGGACAGTTTTGCATGAAGTGCTATGAAGCAATCGTTGTTCGTTGTCTATATGGATGCGGAGATACCAGTTTGATTTGTAGGGTCTAGATGAATTTGTTTAAGTTAATGACCCAAAAAACTCATTTAAAAACAAAAAAAAAATTATAATAGTCTAAAAGTAGTTAATATGCATAAACTATAAATATCTTTATCAATCCAACTTATATATTACATATACAAATAAAGAGATATAGTTATTTTAAAGGATATAATTGTATAAGAAAATTAATAGGAAAAATATTAAATTTTTGAGTACATTCTCAAATCTTTATTTTACCATTTAAAATTATTAGAAAATAAAACTAAATTATTAATAGAAACTAGCGCTAGTAGAGATTCTCGTTAGTATCAAAAAGTTCGAAACATGACAGAGTGTTCATCCTCAACAACTCTCTTTCTCCCTTTTTCTGTTTCTCATCTCAACTCTTCTTCTTCTATCCTCCCTTATCATGTTGTTGGAGTCGCTCTAAGCAAAAATCTGGAGAAAAGAAAACTCTTTCAACGTTCAGTCACATGGATTCTCCAACAGCAGATTCGATAATCTCATCGCTCCTTTCGTTTCCAGCTTCCTCTCCGATCTCCATCGCCTCCTCCTTTGACCGTGAGCTCGAGAAAGCTCTCGCCTCTGCTTCCGATGACGCCTCTGTTCAGGATCGTCTCCTAAGTCGAACGATCCACCTCGCGTCTCTTCTTCTAGACTCCACTGAACGATGCTTCCGCAAGCGAGCTTCTGCTCACAACTCCAGTTCCTGGTACCTCCCTCCCGAACTCACAATCAAGGTAAAATCAAATTCGATTAGATCTTTCATGAATCTGGGGAGAGAGTTTGAGGATATGTTAGCTTTTAGGTGTTTTCGATGGTTGATACAAAGTCTTTGATGCAAGTGGCGGCTTGCTGCACAATGTTCAACAAATGTGCAATGGATCGTTTATCTTACGCCCACATTGATTTGACTACAGCTACCAAACATGCTGATACTGAAGTTGTATGTACCATGATCCATCGTGCTGGAAAAGAACTCAGGTGAACTCTTTTTAACCTTTTTTTATTAATTTGGGGTATCCCGGATCTATGGAAGGAGCCCAGACTAATCCTCATGGAGTGCAGATAGGCCCTCTCTCTAGTATATAGCTTATTGAATTCAATAATGTGGGATCACTTTTTTGGCTTTTGTAATTTGAACTTGGTCTATGTTTATGCTTGTAGATCCCTCAAGCTTGGCCGTGTTACTCGCCTAGATGGATTTGATTATTATCCCTTTTTGCTTAATGGACCCTTTCTTTCCTCACTATCCTATAACCATGGTTTTATTGGGTATGTCTTCATTTCCAGTTCTAATTTTCATTATCAAAATTGGTTCTTTTTATCTTAGTTAAGGTTGAACAAAAATGGCTTCACTAGTTTTCCATAAATAGAGAATATGGCTTCACTAGTTTTCCTGCTTAAGAAATTGTTGTTTTCTTCATTTTTATCTTCTAATCTTCTGTCATCCTTTTTTTTTTCATTCAACTAGGACTCGCTTGAGAAGCCTACGGCTTCACAATATCATTCCGATGAACTACAATTCCTTCATCAACGTGTTTTCAGTTTGTCCGAATCTCACTGATCTGAGGATTGTTGGACTGTAAGTTGTCTTAGTGTGACTGCTTATTTATTTTGAGTTTTATGGAACTTCTTCATGTTCCTTTTCCTATGCGCAGAAGAGGTATCGTATTGTCATCTTCGGTTCTTTAGATTTTTTTGCTATTTGCTAATTCTTCATTGTTTGCATTATTCTGTGTTTCATTTGACAGCAATTGTCAATTTATGCAACTATTTATGACTCTGGCAAAAAATGTCGTCTGATTGAGCACCTGTGCTTAGGGACCTATAACCCCATATGTAAAGCTTCTCCACTAATCCACTGTGGAGCTTATTTTTTTGTTTATTCCCAAGGTTTTCTCTAGCTTACCTAATGTGTGACAGGTACCGTAGACACTAAAACAGGTTCACAATTGATAGAGTTTGTGACCAAGTCTCCCAACTTAACTTCTCTAACACTCATAGGTTTTCAACTAACCAATGAAATGGCCCAGAGTCTTGTTGAGGTATGGCTTCTATTCGATTTTACTGCTATTTTTATCTTTTTTTATTGGATACCATCTATGCTTTTATAAAACACCAATAATATTTGGATGTTATCTGCAGAGTTTTCGAAAATTGAAGTACCTGAATTTGTCCAGATCACCTAAAATCAATGGTCATTTTCTGAGGTGAAAAATAAAAATGTTCAGAGTGAAATTTCCTCCAAAACTCTTTATTATCAAAATTTCACATATAACAGGGATTTGGGAAGTAGCTGCAAAGAGAGTCCCACACTTAAGACTCTAATAATGCGCAACTGCCTTAAACTAGAGGAGGTAAAAGATTCTCAATGCATTACAATTTTGAGTTGTTATTATCAGTCTTGCTTGATCTGACACTCACTGATTTTGACAATTCAGAAAGAAGTCTTGGAACTCTGTAACTCATTACTCAAAGGAAACTTCAAATCCATTCGGCACATTGTAAGTTTTCAAGAGAATCTATGCCAAAAAAGTATAGCTTGGTTTATTGTTAATCGTATTTTTCTTGGTTTACTCTAAATAATAGGATGTTTCAAGCAACAGCGGCTTAGTTTCTGATGGTGGTGTGAGATCTTACAAACCAAAGTAACTGATTGATCCTTCATGATTAACATCTTACCGATTGGCGATTGCTCGATTCATGTTGTACCAACTGCTCACTGAGTTGTTGTTGTGTGTGTGTTGTAGGTTTCCTCTGGAGAAGCTGAAAGAACAAAGACCAGATGTGACACTTGTGGCGGATTTTCCATTAGAAAGGTCTTTTCCCATCGAATAGGCTTTAAAGTAATTTGATCAAAGGAAACAGAGAGTTAAAAAAATGTGGGTCTGTGTCTTGTAAAATGTAGGTCAGGGAAGCGTTATCATGTTTGTGGTGAAGGGAATGACGAAGAGCTGAGGGAGATAGAGATGATGGAAGCCAAAAACGATGAAGAGGATGATTTTGATGACGACGAATTTGACGATGATGATGACGATGAATTTGACGATGATGATGACGATTAGCTATGACTCCATCAAAAACCCTAGACCTAGTTCCCATCTTGTTGTTCGGCTATCTTCTCATTCCTTCTGTTACTTGAGTGGCCTTGGACTTCTATTAGCTGCTCTTTTGTTGGATATTAACTGCTCCTTTGTTGGAGAAATAGATCAATTGATATGCGGTGCTATTGAAGATATAATTAGAAATTTTTATTATTATTGCAATTTGGGGTTTGGTTAAGTATCTTCTTCAAATGAGGAGTCAGTAATGTCAAAGTTTAAAAGACTACACGATGATGGAAAAGAGAAAATCAGGACTATGAAATCTCACATGTCTTTGACAGAATTTTGATAGAATCTGCTTCATTAAATGACAAAAAAAATTATACCAATTTATTGAAAACTTAACAAAAAAAGTATTTAACACAAAAAAATATTATGTCCACAACCTTCTTTTATGATATGGGCTGTATGATGTTAAAGTTATTTACATATAGTTTAAATACAAAACAGATATGCATATCAGCATATAGTTTAACATTTTTAAAAATCTTACAATTTTTTTAAAAAATCTATCAAATTAAACTAAAATAATAGACTCATATAAACAAAGATAAATAAATAAAAGGAACTGATTTGATATATATGTTAAATCTTTGAAAAAATAATTTAAAACATTTTACAGAAATTATGTTCTAAATTATGTCAAGACATACAAATAGTGTATAAATAAAAATAAAACCGATAATTAATATCAAAATAGTTAAATTAAAAATAAATAAAAGGTAAACTGTAATTTAATATATATATATATATATATATATATATAGGTATCAACTTTAAAAAGGAATTTAAAATTATTATAGGCTACACAAGTTTCTAAGTAAATAAAATAATGGTTGTTTTTGGTTACTTTTTTCTTCAACCGAGCTAATTTATTATTTGGCTTACAAAATTTTTTTTTTAAAAATTATTTAAACTAAATGATGGTAAAAGTTACCCACTTGTGAAAGGCTCATACTGCTAATTAGGTTGATTATCTATATGTTTCTATATGATTTTTATCAATCAAAGGACTTAATGTATTTGTTTATTTATCAAGAATAATTTTCTTAACAACACTACCATATTATATTTTGGCACAAATATTTTTAGAAAATTATAATTCAAATTTTCATAGAATCTAATCAAAGAAGCAAACAAAACATTGTTGTAATCTAAATGAATTTTAATTAAAGTCATTAACAATAAATCAAGGTACGTGGTGAGTCTTCATAATGCTCTAATCCAATTCAGTGATAAATGTTATAGGCTCTCCATGATTACAAAAATTTATTGAAGCAATCAACATAAGATATAAATATAAAGATGATCTCACAGGAGGTTTATCAGACAAAATGTTTATTGAATAGTGTTAATAAATATATGAAAACACAAAAAGTATAAGAGGCTAGCTAAATCATTTAGCTGAAATTTGTAATAATATTTACAGATAACACTGTCATTAAAGTATAGACAACAGAAAAAAGGTACCAAAAATATTCAATATACCTTCATCAACTGAAAACTATACTATTTAAGAATATTAATCAAATACCATTGAACAATGAAACTTTGACAAATTTCTTTTTTTTAACTTTCACAAATTTCTTACATTAAGAAAATAATATCTATGAACTAATAAAACATCAAAATCCCAACATTACTAATTTATATTGTAATTAGATCAGGTAGAATATAAACCTACTATTCCAGATTTTATATATTTTATATCATAAATAAACTATTAACATTTGTTAAATTATATATATATATATGTATATATATATATATCCTTTTCTTATAGCAAAGAAATTATTTTTATTATTATTTAATCTTCATCCGAATATTTATTATGATTAAAAATTGTGAATGCTATATTATCAGATATTAATTTAAATAGTTAAATAATTAAATAAGAGTAGCTTAAGAGAAATACCGTAAGATACGTTTTTGTTACAAAAATAGAATTCAAGGAGAAAACTGACCAAAACAAACTTTATTTAAAGGTGTAAATATAAATTTATAACCCTTGGATTAACTAATCAAGATATAGGATTTAGAATTATGGGATGGAGTCTTGAAGGTGAGATTTAAAAAATTTTAAAAATACAAATAAATATTAAAATTTTCAAAATAAAAATATTTATTTTGGTCATTTTTCACTTGAGATCTATTTTGGTGACAAAAAACTTAAAAAGACATATTTGAAATATTTGCCCGTATTTTAATTACATACTAGGATCGGACCCGCGCGCCCGCGCGGGTGTTTGTTTTTAATATACTTATAAACATTTCAAAATACGTCAATTTTATTTTCTTTTAACGTTTTCATTTGTGTTACTTTAGCAATTTGTTAAAATTATTTTTTTTCATTATTGTATTGTCTTATCTATTTTTTATTGGATGTATGTTGTATCAGTTATTATGTAATTTTTTTTCTTTTCTAAAAAAATTATAACTATGTATTAATCTACTGCTTTTACATATTTTTTAAAAATATATTTATTGAATTTAAATCCAAATATGTGTGTGTATATATGTATTTTTACAAGATAAAACATTACATAATTGATTTTATAAAAATCAAAAAAATACAAAACATATGTCTGACCTAAAAGTGAAGTATATTTAAGAAAATATATTATAAATTTAAAATAACTAAGAAAAAAATTAAGTTCATACATCAAGTAATGTATAGTTTATATTTTGTTTTATTGTGAAAGTTCATAATATATTTAATAAAATTATAATCAATAAATTATGATATTATCCTCAATAGGTAGAGATGAATATTAATTAATCAAAGTCTAAATATTGATCTGTGCGTCCGTGCGGATGATGGTTTTTACTTTTGTTAAATGTTGATATTTGTTTTTCATGTCACCATTATATAATTATACGTTCTATAATATAAATACTTGTATCTTGCTAAATTTACAAAACATATACCGTTTAAAATTGAGCTTTGTTTCATATATTTCATATAATATATTGAATAAATTTGTTTTACATTGGTATCTGATGATTGAAAATATGTTAATAAGAATCAATTTATGGATATGTTTTGGTATAATTAATCTAATATTTTTCATTGTTTTGTTATTTGTAAAATCTATACACACATACAAAATAGCTATGATATTAATAAATTGTACTAAACCCACCTGATCATAAAAAATTATAACAAAGATGGGTCAGAATAATAACTAAATTTTGTAGAAACCTAAATTTTATTGACAAACACATTTTTCAAGAAAATTATTTTACACAAACCTTAACCCAAATCAAGTGGTTAAGTATTTACACAAATTGTTTTTTCTATGTGGTGATAACCAAACTTTAAATTATTGGTTTTGATCGTGTAGACCCGGTCTATAGGATTAAAACCAATAATTTAAAGTTTGGTTCACCATATAAAAAAACATTTTGTATAAATATTTAACCACTTGATTTCGATCTAATATATATCATGATTAAAAATCATTACCAATGAAACGAATATGTTTAAGTTATTAAACGACTCTGTTTAAGTCTAGTGGTATTCAATGGTAAATATTAAGAAAAAGTTAGAGTTAAGTACTAATTGTAATTAAGATATATGTTTTAGAATATAAGTAAAAATGACTTATTTTAGAATATAATATATATGTTTTTGACATTTAATTTAATTTCTCGGTTTAATAATTTAAAGATGGTTTGATGCAGCGATATAGACTGGTGAAAGAAATAATAAAACTTATTTTATGGTTACAAATATACAAAATATAATTATTGGGTTAAACAAATTAGTAATGGGCTTATTATGAGCATATGTCCATGTAAATGGTGATTTAATTTGTGTTTGGATGTATGGATAATATCAGTGGCATAGAATTGTAATTTTTGAGGAAAACTATGGGGTATTTCCTATTTGTACTCCTGTTTTAATAGATTAGATGTTATCCTCAATAGGTAGAGATGAGTATTAAATTAATCAAAGTCTAAATATTGATCTGTGCGTCCGTGCGGATGATGATTTTTACTTTTGTTAAATGTTGATATTTGTTTTTCATGTCACCATTATATAATTATACGTTCTATAATATAAATACTTGTATCTTGCTAAATTTACAAAACATATACCGTTTAAAATTGAGCTTTGTTTCATATATTTCATATAATATATTGAATAAATTTGTTTTACATTGGTATCTGATGATTGAAAATATGTTAATAAGAATCAATTTATGGATATGTTTTGGTATAATTAATCTAATATAAATACGTTGACACTAAATTCCACAATTTATTAGTAATATAAAATTAAATATTTTAAAAATATAAATTTTAGTTATATAAATAATAATATAAAATAATATTTACACATTGTTATTATGAAATATATATAATATATGTTAAATTTATGAAGATATTAAAACTATAATATGTTTTAGTTGGATGTGTATTTGCTTAAAAACAATTACTTCCTTCAATCTGTTATAATCCAAAAATATATTTTATAAATATTTTTCATTGTTTTGTTATTTGTAAAATCTATACACACATACAAAATAGCTATGATATTAATAAATTGTACTAAACCCACCTGATCATAAAAAATTATAACAAAGATGGGTCAGAATAATAACTAAATTTTGTAGAAACCTAAATTTTATTGACAAACACATTTTTCAAGACAATTATTTTACACAAACTTTAACCCAAATCAAGTGGTTAAGTATTTACACAAATTGTTTTTTCTATGTGGTGATAACCAAACTTTAAATTATTGGTTTTGATCGTGTAGACCCGGTCTATAGGATTAAAACCAATAATTTAAAGTTTGGTTCACCATATAAAAAAACATTTTGTATAAATATTTAACCACTTGATTTCGATCTAATATATATCATGATTAAAAATCATTACCAATGAAACGAATATGTTTAAGTTATTAAACGACTCTGTTTAAGTCTAGTGGTATTCAATGGTAAATATTAAGAAAAAGTTAGAGTTAAGTACTAATTGTAATTAAGATATATGTTTTAGAATATAAGTAAAAATGACTTATTTTAGAATATAATATATATGTTTTTGACATTTAATTTAATTTCTCGGTTTAATAATTTAAAGATGGTTTGATGCAGCGATATAGACTGGTGAAAGAAATAATAAAACTTATTTTATGGTTACAAATATACAAAATATAATTATTGGGTTAAACAAATTAGTAATGGGCTTATTATGAGCATATGTCCATGTAAATGGTGATTTAATTTGTGTTTGGATGTATGGATAATATCAGTGGCATAGAATTGTAATTTTTGAGGAAAACTATGGATTATTTCCTATTTGTACTCCTGTTTTAATAGATTAGATATCCCAATAACAATAAAATCATACATTCATTGAAAATTTTGTTAAGTACAAAATAAAGTTAAACATTGTGCACATAAATTAACGGGAATTTCTAGTTTTATAAACATGAAAGGATAGTAGTAGAAGAGAAAGCAAGATATCGAAAGCGATGCGACGAGCTCCTGCCCATGCTCAAGACAGCCATGTTGACTCGTCAACAAGTACAGACAATGCAGTGGTTCACATTCAATGCCTTGGGATGAAGCAAGATAAACCTGCATCGTAAAGAATATGTGACCTCACCCGATAAGGAACAAATATATGATCTACATCAAACAAGGATGATGAGCTGCTTTTTTTTTTGTCCTAATCAATCTACCCATCGGCTATAAAAGAAGATCCTTGCTAACTGAGCAAGAGAAAGACTTTTACTCCTAGTGCGTGAGAGAGAAAGTGTAGAGAGACAACTTCGCGACATCAATCTTTAATTGTATAACGAGCTCGATTCAAATATCAAACTCGCGTGACAATTGTAACCTCTTTATGCCTCGATTTATTGAATATAAAAAAAGATTTCTGACCTACTTTGTCCCTTAGTCATTTATTAATCATCACCCCTAACCACTACTCAACAATTGTATAAATAATCTAATGGATATTCAAATTTTACCACAAATTTGCTATCACTTTTCAAATTAACCTTTAAAGGTTAATTATTTTCATAAATATCATAAATAAATTTATGATGAAGAAAACTAAACTAACTCTTTTAAATCATTTATAAAAATTTATAAAACCCAACCCCACCACTTATATTAAACTTACACAATAGGAAAATTTTCAAGTTTACCCTATTTATTATACCACAATTCATGTTTACATTAGTTAAAAAGACATTTTCACAAATATCTTCTCCATTAAATAGGCAAAATATCATTCTACCATTATTTTATGGATATATAAATATAAATAACTATTTAAATAAATACATAAAAATAAAACAAAAATAATTATATCTCTTTATAATTCTCTAACTACCATGGCACAAAAGGGTCTCACATGCAACACAATGTAAGTCCACTCTACTCTATCGATCAACCTAAGTGAAGCCCTTAGGTTTGATCGATAGGGTAGAGTGGACTTACACTGTGTTGCATGTGAGACCCATTTGTGCCATGGTGTTAGAGAATGCTTAGCGAACCTTTGTTACTCTCCTGATGGGGTGATAGTTAGAGGTACCCAGTTTGCTTTTAACCCAACCGTGACAAACCAAATGTTCGCAAACTCTGCTGTCCATCGGTCCTTCAACTGGGAAGGTGGGGATCTAAACCTTGCCATCATCTCCTTCACTGGATATCAGTGCACTGGTTGGACATGCTTCAAGCTCCCCTCTCTCATTCCATTGTATCACATTCTCTACCGTCTGTGCGAACTCAATTGGCTCCCAGGTCCCGACACTGACGTCTTCATCAAGAAGAGTCTTCACCTGCTGTGGGCTCTGGTTCAGCGAAGGGAAATCGACTTTGGGACCATGTATGATCATGTGATGGAGCTCACCCGAGAGATGAGTCCAGACAGGAAGTTGGGCCTTCCCAACTTCAACTATCAAATCTTGGAGCTGCAGAAGGAGATTCCGCGACTAACCGGAGATGACGAGCTGATCGACACCCCCACCACTATCAGAAACATCATTGGGGAGGTTCAAGGACCAAGGAGAGGTCGGTTTCGCGGTGCCTGAGCTTGATGTGTTTGTCTGCCAACTCACTCATTCAGGGGGAGATGCGGAGCTGTTAGAGTGAAGAAGTAGCTGCTTTTTCTTTCTTCTCTCTTGTTTTTTAAGACTCTATCTTTTGTTCAAACTCAACTTGTTATGGTTTAAGATCTTTTTCACTTATGTTGTCTTTGATCGTAATGCGGCTAACCCTTGATTATTCTGAAGTGCAATGTGTTGCAGTTGGTATGTGTATTTTTGGTTGTTTGCAGGATAAGAATGGAGTGATAGATGCATACAAACAGGGGGAGATTGTAAGCTCAAGCATTTGATGGCAATAAGGAGAATCGTACAAAGAAAGATATCTAGTGAAGATGATTCTAGATACGATATGGAAAAGGAAAGAATATATACGCAAAAGATATGCGAAGATGAGATATATAAGTGGTGAAAGGAGTTCGAGGTGACTAGGGTTTCAGAGAAAAAGAACACATAATAGCTAAGTCGTCGAACATCGAGTTAATGATAAATTTATACTTGCTGGTCAAGCAACGTGTATGCTGACTTGGATCAGCAGTGTAATTAGAAATTGGTCAGTCAAGATACACGGTTGTGTGTAGTCTTGTAAATCTGATTGAATCAAAGATAGGTGTTCAAATGATTTCTAATGAAAATGCAGTTTGAAGTAAACTATTTCAGTTAATTCCATGTTCTTGGTTTTACAATGTCTTCCCAAAGTGTATATACTTCTATTAAGGACGACTTGAAATATGCCATAACATACCATTCAAAGCATGTATAATTATCTTAATCCAAGTGAACCATAAAACTAAACCAGGAATGCATGTGACAGATAAATATGAAGCAGATATAACTTCAGCGCTCAATTGTTTGACATCATTATCTTGATTCTCTATTCTCACAATATTGTCCATGAAACCAATTATCACACTCATATAGTTTGCGTATATCTAAACATATTTTGATGGCTAATGAGAAGACAAAAGTAAGTGAGGTTACTGTTAGGCTCTCGAGGGAATACATCACATGTAAATTATATTGTGTATCTATCTGAGCGAGCCGTGAGTAATTGAGACCGGTTCTTGATAAGCTCTTGTTGTATAAACTTGGAAGAAACTGAAGCTCATTAGGAAAATGTTGAGGTGATGCATGCAATTTAAAGGAGCCTTGTATAAGTGTCACTGTGGAACATAAGGGGATGAAGGATAACTGTTATTGTTAGGCACTGAGAAGAGGATTAATGGTGAAGATATGAGGGGGATTTCTCTTTTAGTCAACGTATTACATCTTCAAGAAAACTTCTTATGCCTTTCCACTGATCAGAACTTGCTCTCTCACCTCATCAAACTGAACAAACCAAGCGATTATAAAGTGTTGATAGGCATCAAATCTGATTATAATCCAGACTTTCAATGGACTATCTTGAGTCGGCTCAACTATTTAACGCCTTTTGAAAGGTTTATCTACCAAACAGTAAACTCAATGACAAGAAACCAACTATCAATAACATATAAAAGACTATGTTTACCAGAATAAAGAAAAGAAAAAGAATTGAAACATACTGTCATCGTTGATTTGATGGTTGACTTTCTCAAGCTATCGAGCTATTGGCAGAAAGTTTTGCAGCCGGATTGTGTTTTTGTGTGCTAAATTAAGGTCGCAAACAATTAAGCTAGATTTTATTGTCATACAAGTTCCTCCTTGGTCTTTCCTAACAATTAGAAAGAGCTACATATATTTAGTTTCAAACTCAATTGGGCAATGAGGTCCACATAATCCATATTTTGATTTGCTAGCTATCGTTACTATTATTTGTAAATTTTTTTTTCGCCTTTGAATTCTTATGTTAAAAATAAATAAATATGATATCCTACAAGACATACCCCAATAAGTGCATTCAAGAGCCAAAAAATCTATTATATGTTCTCATGATGATGCCAAGCTTTCTTCTATGATCATGTCATGTTGCCAGCAAGGGATTCTACAAAGTAATATACGATAGATTATCATCAATAAATAACTAAAATTACTTATTAGATTATATAATAAATTATTAAAAGTGAAAATTTTTAAAAACTGTAAGATGCATAATCAAATATTAAACATGTAAAAATTGAATTTATATAATAAAAAGAGAACATTGAGTGATGAAGAAATAATTATTTATTAGATTTATTAACTATTAACAAATATAGTGTGTAAAGAGATTTTTCAAAATATTTGTAATACATAAAAGTTTTTGAAAACAAATTAACGCATAAATGAGTATATATATTTTGAAGAAAACTTTTTTGTATATAAGTAATTCGATTTTCGGTTTGAATTTATGATGATAGTCTTTAATTTACAATACATGTACATTATCATGCTGCTTGGGCGGGCGAGGGGATTATAAGAAAACGACTCGAAAGCATTTTAAATTGTACACCTAACAATTTTCATTTTTCATATTTTAAAGTTGTCTTATGGTTTTAGTATAACCATCCACATGAATAAAGATAATGTTTGAGACCGTCACTAGTTAAAACTAAATTAAATCAATATAGTATTTTCAAGAAAAAATATTCTATTGTCCACCTAACCGACTAACAAGCTACCAGTCCACACATTGGGGTTTGCTTTATGTGAAATTAAAAATTATTATAAAGAAAAGAAACTTAAAAAGAGGGACGGGAAACCGATAAATCGTGTATCCCAAGCGAAAAGTCCAATAACCCAAAATGCCAAATCAGACCATGAGAATCAGAAGTACTAATCTGTACGTCGCCGTTTAATCCACGTAGACCAGAAAACAACCGGTCATAACCGGTAAACCCTGTTCTCTTTCGTCGACATGTTTCTTACCAGACCCGTGTTGGTGTGTTTCGGTCTCTGTCTTGACAACTCCCGTTTTGTTTTCTTCTCTATAAAATAACAGCTTCACTCTTCATGACTCTTTTTTCCCCTTTTTCCACTCACTTGTCCCCTCTTCTCCCATTCTCCGGCAACATCGCCGGCGATCTTCTTAACCGCCGCCGCTACAAACTCTCCTCGTCTCCCTAGGTTTGATTTCCTTATATCTCTCACTCACTTATGTTAAAAACATGTATGTACCTACCAATCTTGTCTAAGAAATTGTAGATCTGGTTTCTCTCGAGATCTGTTCTCTGTAGCTTTCACCTAAAGTTGACTCTAATAACACTCTCTCATGGATCTTGATCTGTTTCATTTATTCACATAATTAAAAATATCAAATAAATGTAGTGATTTTTTTCTTTTTTGGATTATTATTATTAGATAATTCTTTTTTTTTGTCATAGATTGTTTGGATAAGTATTATTATTCGGAACAAAAGAAAAAAAAAAGACAGTTAGATTCAAAGTCAATTACTGTTACTAAACTAAGCAAATCTCTGTTTCATGTTTTATCTTCAAGTAACTGATCCTTGTCTCTGTACATCATCATCATCATGGATCTTGTTCTGTCCGTTAAAACCAAAGAAATGGAATGTCCTAAAGAACCACTGGGATCACAGTGTTCTTTATCCGAGATGGATGATTTCGATCTCTCTCGAGCTTTGGACAAGCCGAGGCTCAAGATCGAAAGGAAGAGATCGTTTGATGAGAGGTCGATGAGCGAGTTATCGACCGGCTACTCAAGACATGACCTAGACATGGCTCATTCTCCTGGAAGCAGGTCGTTTGTGGACACACCTCTCTCTTACGTTAGGAACTCGTTCGAGCCTCATCCAATGGTTGCAGAGGCTTGGGAAGCTCTGAGAAGGTCAATGGTTTTCTTCCGTGGTCAACCCGTTGGTACCATTGCAGCTTATGACCATGCCTCTGAGGAGGTCTTGAACTACGACCAGGTAATAACCAACCTAAAAACCCATTATATCTCCCAACAGAATCAAGAATTACAAAGAGGACATAGAATTGTGAAATATTTCTTACAGAATGAACTAAAGTCTCCATCTTTAGGTTTTAAAAAATTAACCCATAGTTTAATAATCTTGTATGACTTATGAGACTTGAAAAAAAATTTAATTGTGTATTTTATGTTTGTATCAAATTATGTTTGTATTTTAGTGAATGATGTTGTTGTCAATTATTAGAACTCTTTTATGTTTTCATAGTTTTTTTGATTAAATAAAGGTCACATTAGTTTTATTTTGGTGAAGTCTCTTGAAAAAGATTTAATTGTGTACTTTATGTTTGTATCTTAGTGAGTGTTGTTGTTGTCAATTCATTAGAACTCTTTTATGTTTTCATAGTTTTTTTAATTAAATTAATTTTATTTTGGTTAAGAGTCTTGAATCCAGAGCATATAATATCTCAAAAACTTCTTATATTTGTAATTTTCGTTTGTTTGTAGGTATTTGTACGAGACTTTGTACCGAGTGCACTGGCGTTTCTGATGAACGGAGAGCCAGATATAGTGAAAAACTTCTTGCTCAAGACACTTCAACTTCAAGGTTGGGAGAAACGTGTCGACCGGTTCAAGCTTGGGGAAGGTGTTATGCCGGCAAGCTTCAAGGTGCTTCATGATCCTGTCCGTAAAACCGATACAATCGCTGCAGATTTTGGAGAAAGTGCTATAGGAAGAGTAGCACCGGTTGATTCAGGGTTTTGGTGGATCATACTTCTCCGTGCTTACACAAAATCCACAGGAGATTTGACTTTGTCTGAAACACCAGAGTGTCAGAGAGGAATAAGGCTTATACTCTCACTATGCTTGTCTGAAGGGTTCGATACTTTCCCTACGCTGCTTTGTGCTGATGGTTGTTCCATGGTTGATAGGAGAATGGTAAGAACAATCTTGTGGGAATCTATTATCATAAATCTTTGATGATTCTTGACATAGAAATACCAAATCTTGATGTGTAGGGAGTGTATGGATATCCAATAGAGATTCAAGCTCTGTTTTTCATGGCGCTGAGAAGTGCCTTATCGATGCTGAAACATGACGAGGAAGGACGAGAGTTCATAGAGAAGATTGTGAAGAGACTTCACGCCTTGAGTTTCCATATGCGTAATTACTTCTGGCTCGACTTTCAGCAACTCAACGATATCTACAGGTAAAGTAACCTCAAATCGTATAATATATGGTTTTATGTGACTAAATGACAAAACTTTTGTGAAGGTACAAGACTGAGGAGTACTCACACACAGCAGTGAACAAGTTTAACGTGATGCCAGACTCGATACCGGATTGGGTTTTCGACTTCATGCCTCTCCATGGAGGATACTTTGTCGGAAATGTAAGCCCGGCCCGTATGGACTTCAGGTGGTTTTCGTTAGGCAACTGTGTCGCCATCCTCTCTTCTCTGGCGACTCCGGATCAGTCGATGGCCATTATGGACCTTCTTGAGCACCGCTGGGAGGAGTTAGTTGGTGAGATGCCGCTCAAGATATGCTACCCTTGCATAGAGAGCCATGAGTGGCGGATCGTCACTGGTTGTGATCCTAAGAACACTAGGTGGAGCTACCACAATGGTGGATCATGGCCTGGTTAGCATTCTTTAGTGTAAACTAAAATGCCATATGAGTATGTATAAGTTTATAACTATGCTTTGTTTTTCTTTTGTGCAGTTTTGCTGTGGATGCTGACCGCGGCGTGCATCAAGACTGGTCGGCCTCAGATAGCGAGGCGGGCCATCGACCTAATAGAGTCACGGCTTCACAGAGACTGCTGGCCAGAGTACTATGACGGTAAGCTAGGAAGGTACGTTGGGAAACAAGCAAGAAAGTTTCAGACTTGGTCAATCGCAGGTTACTTGGTTGCTAAGATGATGCTTGAAGATCCTTCACACATTGGAATGATCTCTCTTGAAGAAGACAAACAGATGAAACCTGTTATCAAGAGATCTGCATCGTGGACTTGCTGATTTTAACCCTTTTTTCTTGTATTATATAATGTCATTTGAGACTTTCCCTTTTATTCAAGATTTAAGGAATGCAAAGACCTTACGTTTGTTTTGTTTCATAATTGATTGCTTTCCGAAGAAAGAGGGGAACATGATCACTGAACTAATAATTCTCTTTTATCCAAACAAGTAAAATGCCTCCTTTCATCAAAATATGATAAATAGCCCTAACTTTTGCATGTTTTATGTTTTGGAATTCATAGTAATTAGATAAATAAAATTATCTGGTTATATCTTAGATAAATACTCATTTTTCCTTTTAATGCATATCTTTGAATATTAGTATCCAATCTTTGGTTTCTAAGCTCTGTATAGTGTCCTTAATCTTCACAAAGATGATTATTTGTGGTCTACAAAATGTGAAGGCATATAGGTGGATTTGAGTGCCTATTAAACTTTCAAACAGGTAGCAACAATTTTTTGACAAAACTAGACGTTGGGATGCTCTCAATCCGAAATCTATTGAAAATTTCCACTAAATGTCATATCTATTAGAATATCGCTGAAATATTCTGACATAACTTGTCGTTAGTGGAATTAGCTTTGTTTTCTTGTAGGTATGTTCTTCGCGAGTATAAAATATTATATAGATGTTCATCTGTACTTCACAAAGGATTTGATAACAGAAGGGAAAGTGAGTGATGAAGATAGGAACTATACACAATCCAACTTATATTTTGAGGATCTTCCAGTGAGCAAGGTTTTTGTCATTTTTGGTTTATATATTGAGCAAGCCTTAAAGAGCGTTGAAGATTCTCATTGTAATCTCAAACTATGTGGATTACAAGATCCGAAAAATGGATACGAAAACAATGTTTTTGTAGCTTGTATTTCAGCTAAGGTGGAATTTTGTTGATTCAGGTTTTATCTTCAATAAGTCGTAAAATATTAAAACTGAATTCAAGGTAGATGGTGTTAAAATGTGAACCATGACACCAGCATAAGCAAGACCGATTTGTCAAAGCCTAACCTATCTTATCTATTGACAAGAAGATGACTGTTCCGGAGGGGGCATATCAGAGAGGTAATGTGGAAGAAGGTAGACCGAAAGAAAACAGTTATTGTGAAAGATCAAGAGGAAAAGCTAAGATATTGATGTAATGAAAAAGTTCTAACCAAGATACAACAACCCTAGTGCATCCTCCAAGGCAGCCAAGCCTACCAAGAGTAAGGCAGCATGGACTGTCAAAGCTTAAGACATCAGGGACTGCCCAAGTGAAGCTGGCAAGAAATGCCAAACTGAAAGTTGCATAGCTTGCCGCAGATGAACAATAAACAGTAAAAGTAGACTAGTTAAGAAAAATGTTAGATATTAGCTGTAACAACCTTCATGTGGGATCCAGCTGATGCTGCAGCGCATCGACCCTAACCCTTCCCCTGTGATACAACCTGCCCTCTAGGAACTCGGTTTACAGGTAGGTTATTATTGTGCTTGGCGTTACTCGAACCCAAGACATCACTTTAACAACTTTTCCACATAAAAGTTGTCACCAATTGAGCTGGATGTGAAGGTGTTTCCTCCCACGGTGAGAGGTTAGGTTCGTGCCCTGCAGGATTGTGTGAGCCAGGGTCCACGGGACGGGTTGTCACGTTAGCTTTCTTTGTAAGCCACTAGAAATAGTTTTTATTGTGTTCCTTTAGATATGTAAATCAAATGAAACACTTTATTCTTCATCTTCCATAAATCAATTCCTTATACTTTGTTTCACTTTGTTATGAATCAATATATCAATACCAGGTGATTACCTGCGCGCATGCGCGGAGTAAACTTTATATATTAATAATAGTTAAATACTACTCCCTCTGTTCCATAATACTTGATGTTTTGGTGTATGCACAAAAATTAAGACATACACTACTTTTTAAAAAAGTAACATTGAAAATATAAATCAAAATTAATTCAACCAATCCTTAATTAGAAGTATAAAATATCATTGGTCACACAGTTTTCAATAAAACTAAAACTAATATAAAATATCAAAACATCATCTATTTTGAAACATCAAAAAGTCTCTAAAACATCATCTATATTGGAACGGAGGGAGTATTTTTGATCATTCAACTTTCATATCATAAGTTCCAAATGTATAGTCATGAACCGTCAATATAATGTTGATGAGTAGAGTCATATTTGTTGATATTTTGCTTTTTTAAATCTCTTTAATTTACATTGGGCTTCAATGATATCATTCAGATTTTGTAATTCACCATCTTACTTCGATATGAAGAATTTTATTTTTGAAATGATTTGATCAAATAACATTTGAGATCAGCGTTTGCGCATAATGAATATTAATTATGCAAGATTAATTATGTGTACAAATTATTTATACATATTATTATATATTTTGTGTTCATTTATGGATTATGCAATAAATAAATTGCATAACTGAGAAGTGACTATTACATATATAATTAAATTAGAGTAATCACATAAATTAAAAGCCACTCTTTTATTTACAATAATTTTTGTTGGTAAAAAATAAAAATAATTATTTATTTATATGGTATATAATTAAAATCAATTGATATTGACATGGATATATAGTATATTTTAATATACTTATTTATTAATTGAGGCTTCATACTCATATGATTTTATTAGCATTTTAATATTTTAATATAATTTTTATTAATATGAATATTTATTAATTGAGGCATCCTATTCAATGAAAAAATTGAAATTAATATGTTTATGTATTTTATATATGATATATATTTTATTTTAAATGATATTGAAATATATATAATTTAATCTGAATATATATTAAATGAGACTTTATATTTCTATGATTATTTGTATTTTGTTATAATAAAAAATCAAAACCATTGATAAAAAATTTGAGTGTGGATTTTTAACAGTCTTAGTAATTTTTAATCGTTTAAAAAATTCAAACTATAACATATAAGAAAAAAAATTAAAATTTTTACTATATGCTTAATGTGATTGTTTAATTTCTTTTAAAATATAAAATTAAAAAATGATGGAGGATAAAAAATGGTTATCAAATCTTTATTGTTTAAAATCATTAATTGTCATATATTTGTTAACCATCTAATATATTAAAACAGAGTCCTATTTGAAAATTACCTTGGCATGTTTTTTTGGACTTATTGAAAAATGTTGTGACTTATCTATTAACTAACATCTATATTATTAATAATCAAATACAAAATTGGAATGTTTGGAAACATAGATAGTAGACTAAAGGAAGAATGTTTGGAAACACGGATAGCAGATTAAATATTTTATTCTATTTACACATTTAGTCATCATATTTCTTTCTTATTTACAGATTCTTCCAATATTATTTAAAATAATATATTTAAATTAATTAATTTCAATGGGTATATAAATTTGGTACATTAATAATAAACCAACTAGAATTTATATTTTTTTAATTATAACAAAATCTGTTGAGAAAAAATCTAACAAAATTTTATTTAAAATTTTAAATATTTTTATAAAATTATACATTAATAAATTTCGTGATTAGTAATATAATATTATTATAAATAAATTTAACTAAATTTTATTGTAAAACAGGAAAATAAAATTCTACACTATTTTTATAAATTCTATAAATATATTCTCTATTATATAAAAATAGCAGTGTTACATTAGTTAAATATGGTAAAATTATATTAAATAGGTAAATTAACAAATTTTAAATTTTTATCTACTATTAACAAATAGTAATTAGACCGTTTCAAAAATTAGTTAATATGACATATTTAATTATTTACATCAATGATAAATCAACTAAAGATTTGAATTTTAATTTTTAATTATAACAAAATCTGTTGAGAAAGAATCTAACAAAATCCTACTTAAGAATTTAAATATTTTTATAAAATAATACATTAATAAATTTCGTAATTAGTTATATAATATTATTATAAATCAATGTTAAATAAAATTTTATTATAAACAAGAAATAAAAATTCTTCTTTTTTATAAATTCTATAAATATATTCTAAATTATATGAAAATAGAAGTGTTACATGAATTAAATATGATAAAATTATATTAAATAGGTAAATTAACAAATTTTAAATTGTAAAGTTTTTCATTTAAATAAATCATCGTTCATCATTAAAATAGGGTAAAATTCATAAATTGTATAATAGCTTTATACAAAATAAATGTATTAACATATGTTAAATTTAATAAAAATTAATAACAAATTAAAATGTTTTAAACAAATCACTATATATTAATAATGTTGAGGAAGAAATATAAAAGAAATTATAGAGTTACACAATATATAACATTAAATTAAAATTATATAAATAAAATATTTGTAATAACATCAAATACATTTATAAAATAGAAAAATATCCGCACGGACGTGCGGGTTATAATCTAGTATTAGTTAATTTTGTAGCTTTTTAAGAAAAGAATGGAGAATATTCTTTTATACACTAATAATTAATCTGAAAGTTCTTTTAATAAAAAGTATAATATATATTTAGATGGACCAACCTATTTTTCTTAGAACTCTAAGAATCAGCATAGCGATAACACAGCTACCAAAACATGTTGTAATGCTTCATGATTAATATAAATGGTTGTTGTCAAACATTTTCACTCTGAAAACTCACGGGCGATGAGGAATAAAACTATATGTTAAAACATTGATTTACAAATGTGATAATCTAATACATATCCAATCAACAAAAATATTTAATTACTTAAGTTATATAAAAGCTTTAAGAGTTAAATTATATTATATAGTATCGTTGGTTAATATAAGATATTTGAAATTAACACGGTCTAATGTCTAGTAAGAGAAGAATTATTTAAAAGGAAAATGTGAAAAACTCTATTGTGTTGACACATCAACATAATGACATTCTTGTGAATAGTTTACACTTTTAAGGTTATTCATTAAAAATGTTCTCATTTTAATATACAGGGGATGTTTAATATGTTAATTTCGTACTTAAGTACATGATTTCTATATTGAGTTGTGTTACTCTTTTTGGTTCAATCATAAACTGATTGTTCGATTTAGTAAACATATTGTTTTCCATCTAACATAAAGATTAACATATGTTCAGAGCTATGTTGTGTCATATTTTTTTTGTGTGTTTATGTTAAATTCTTATACTCTTGATGAGAGTTGTAGTCTCTGAAAATTAACAGATGGAAAACAATATATAATTAAATATTTGCTTTAATTGTCATGAATGATTTCAACTCATGTTTATAAAATTATAAGTAGAGACATTAAGAGCAGGGAGACCTTCGACAGATTCATGACTTACGCTTCAAGTGCAATATTTCCTCGTGATCCATGAATACTGGTGACAATGTGATAGGCTATTTTGAACTGATGTAAATGCAAAAACTAGGACAAGAACTATAATACTCCCTATGTTTTTATATGTAGATAGTTTTATCACATAAAAACACGCAGATTAAGAATTTTTAACTTTTCAAAAATCAGCAAGCAAAACAAAAAGTGAAAAGGAATACCAAAAATAATAAGAAGAAGAAGATAAAATGAAGTTATTCTTCCATTTTAAAGAATAGGGCATTGAAATTCATGTGTTCGTTGAAATATTTGTGATGTTCTTAAAAACATTTATTGGCATAATCATATATTCATTGTTTAAGAATATCTATAGATAGTCTTGTTTTTTAAGTCATGACTTCCTTTCTCTATTCGTTCTTATGTCTTTTTAAATTTGTTTTTAACAGGACATGATGTATCTCAAAGTCAACCAACTACACAAAAACCCATAAATTTCTTGTCAAATGAAAAAAGGCACGAGATCTTCAGTGTTTTGCTTGAAACGAGTATTGGTGGAAAAGTGACAAAGAAGACCGTGAATATTATCTATATGAGAAATGGTTCTATATGACGAAGAAGACCGAGAAATGGTTCTATATGACGAAGAAAACCGAGAATATTATCTACTGCCGATTGAAGAAGAGCCACATTGTACATGTCAAAGCAAGAATTACATTGGAAAAGTGATGCTTCTAGCGGCCAATGGCTCGTCCAAGATTTGATAAAGAAGGAAATGAGGTATTTGATGGGAAAATTGAAATATTTCCTTTGTTACTATGAAGCCAGCTAAGAGAAAGAGTAAAAATAGAGAAGCTGAGACGTTAGAACTAAAAGCGTCAATGTCGGTCAAAAGAGAGGATATAAAATCATACTTGATTGAAAAGGTTCTTCTGACTATTCATAAAAAGTGGCTACAAGAAGATAGAGGGAAAACTATATTTATTCAACAAACAATGCAAGAACACATGTTGAGTGTGGAGATAAGGATTTCCAAGAATTTGCATCAAAAATGGCTTTGACATTCAGTTGATGTGTCAACTGCCAAACTCGTTGGATCTAAATATTTGATCTCGGATTTCTCAGTGCCATTCAATCTTCACAACATAAGGAGTGCTCGAACAGCATAGAAGATCTCGTTTGTGCAGTAGAAGAATCTTTTGAAAAATATCAGTCATAAATGGTAAACCGTATTTTTTTGACTCTTCAATCATGTATGCATGAGATCATGAAATCTAGAGGACTGAACAAGTACAAAATCCCGCATATGAAAAGATCTGCGCTGAAAAAAATGGTCTTCTACCTACACGAATCAATTGTGATGCTATTTTAGTTCAAAATGTGATAAACACACTTGGTTCAGAGTAGTAGAGTTAAGTTTCTTTTTTTTTCCTTTTTTTATGCTTTTACTTCTTTTTTTTACTGTCATGTGTTTGTTGTTGTTATGGTCACGTATCATGATGCACGATTGGGTGTCTCCAAATTATTCGGTTTAACTTTTTTAACTTAGTTTACTTTTATTATTTATTGTCTACTTATCACGTATATTAATTATTTCAAAGCAAAATTTGGTATAAAATATAAAATAAAACACACATAGAATAAAAATAAAAACAAAGATTAAAAAATTAGGAAAATCAACCTTTAATATAGATAATATAGTGTCTTCAGTTCCATTTTTTCGGGATGAAGCTCTCCAATGTCATAATGCATCTTATTCAAGTCAAATGGCCGAGTGAGCATCTGCAAGTTTGATTGTGTTTTGTTGATCTTTTGAACATTTTCTGTTTTTTTTTTTCTTTTTTCTTTTTTTTTTCTTTTTTTTGTTCCATTATTTTCTGAAGCAAAAATGGGTAGAAGACAACTCAAAAGAAAATCTGATGGAGTAAGAAAACAATTACTTTAGATTTGTTAGATTTATAGTGAATTTAGAAGACAAATTTTTTGGTAACTAGTAAATGTTACTAGTTGACTTATAGTAAGTTGTGTTCAAATTTTGGGAAAAGTAACGACAGTAAATTATGTTTTAAAGTCCTTAATTAAATATTTTTAATTAAATTATTTTATTGCTTTGAATTCTGTAACACCTTATATTGTGAAACAAAGCTATTTTGCTAAAACTACCTACATATAAAAACAAAGAGAGTACACAATATTAAATCTATAAAGATATGTATATTTATTAGGTTTTTTATAAGTGCATTATCTATTAGGACACATTCTTGACTTTCTTTACAATTTAAGATACATATTGTTGGAGAGGTACATTCCTAGTTTTCTACGTGTCTTTCGGACATAAATACCCCCTCCTTGGGTGAAATGATACAAATGAGTAATTGTGTCTCTTTTCCTGTTTAAGTTAGTGGGGGAAGAAATGTAGTTAGCTTTTTATTTTTTCTGGAGGAGTTATGAAAGTAGGTTAATATATAACAAGGATAATTTATAGCCCTTGGATATGAAATAAATTAAAAATCCAAGGATGGATGGCTTTTGATCTTGCAAGACTTTGTTAGTATCTTTAAAAAGAAATGGTCTCTTACTTTATGTTGGATATGGAAGCAAAAGACGATTGTAAGGCTAGGGCAATTTGTACTTTTTACCTTATCATCTTTAATTTATTATTATTTCAATTTCTAATGGGCAAATCTCCTAAATAACTTTTTTTTGAAGTTTTTGTCACAAAAATAACCCTCAAAAACAAAAATGACAAATCTAGCCTTTTTTATTTTCAAAAAATTAATTTTTATTTTATTTTTTTTCAATTTTAAACTTCACCCCCAAAACCCCACCCCATAACTCTAAACCTTAAGTCTAGATTAGTTAACCCAAGGGGTATAAATGTATATTAGTCATTTTGTTAACCCTTGGGTTAACTAATCTAGACTTAGGGTTTAGAGTTATGGGGTGAGGTTTTGGGGTGAGGTTTAAAATTAAAAAAAAATTAATTTTTTGAAAATAAAAAAAAAAGCTAGATTTGTCATTTTTGTTCTTGAATGTTATTTTTGTGACAAAAACTTTTTTAGGGTTATCTTAGGGTATTTCTCATTTCTAATATATAAAATATATAATGACCATATATAATTGTTTATTATTATTTTGATATCCGTATGCATATACTTTATACTTTAATGTTCAGTCAGATTATAATTTATAGGCCATGTGTTTCGTGTACGTGGACAAATGAAGTGTGGATAAAAGTTTTGTGGACGCGAGAATTGATTTGTGGACAAGAGATATTCAGTCTGTGGGGAGGTGAAATGTGGATGGTTGTTTGTGGACACATATTTTTGGATGTATTTAAATGTTTTGGATATATATACAAGTTCATTATGAGTTTCGTAGGGTTTAATGTGCACAAATAAAAGTTTGTGGCTAAATCAAAAGAACCATTTTGTATATTTTAGGAATGTTGAGGTAAGAACGTGAATAATCAAAAAGTGAGGTACCAAGTTGCAAAAACTACTTTTGCTTTCACTCCGAATGAATGAACTCACATAAAAAATTCAAAGTTCATTGATCCTCATAAATTAAGAATCAAAACAATTTTTTTTTGTTCATGAGGACAACGTCTGGCAGAATTTCAGGAGCTATTGTTGACTCATGCCTAATACACTAATAACCCCAAGTCATTTGCAACAATTACTTGAATCATCAAAGTCTTTTTGAGATTGAAGGCCTGGTCTCAGCAAGATTCGAACAAATCACTGCAAAGACAAACAACTTCGTTTAACGACTTAGATCTGAGGCCATATCAGCTTTAAGCCTTTGTCTCCACCGCTGTAGATTTCATGTCTTCTATGTCGCTGATTTCATGTCTCCTATGCCGCATGTTTTATCGGAGATGAAAAATCCTCTAATCAGATTTGGCTCTTGTCCACTTCTATCTCCCAAAGCTTCTCCATAAAAATCCCACACACTGTAAGTTCTTGTATAACCTAAGAGGCGAGGAGTCATGTGTTTTGTTTCGATTGCGCGTCGTGTGGACTCGTTCCTCAATCTTCACAGCCGTCATACTCAATCTGCACCGCTGTGGTCCTCAATCTTCACCGCTTCAATCTTCACCGCCGTCGTACTCAATATTCACCGTCGTAGTCCTCAATCCTTACCGCCCTGAGCTTTGGATTCATGGATTTTTTTCACAGAGTTGTGGGCTCGGTCCTCAATCTTCACCGCCATCGTCCTTAGTCTTCAACGTTGTGGTCCTCTTCCTCTATCTTCTCCATCGTCCTCCTCTATCTTAATCGTTGTGGTCCTCTTCCTCTATCTTCACCGAACTGATTTTCTTCTCCTTTGCTTTTATTGAGTGAAAATCATGAGGAAGTATTTATAATAGTCAACAAACAAAAGCTTACATCATCCGTAAAATCTCTAATAGACACATCATATAATATAATCACAAACTCATTGAAGAAATTGAAGATGAAGAAGAACAGGGTTTGCGGAATTAGGGCAAGGAAACGCTGAATTTTAAAAGTAAAGTTGGAGAGAATATAAGTTAGTTTTCGAAAACTCAAAAATGAGAAGTTCGTTATCCATTAATTTTTAAAGAATTGTTTTAAAACTCTTATAGTTGAGAAAGTGAAAGCTTAGTTAGAAGAGTTATAGTTAGGAGAGAATGTAGTTAGTTTGACAGCATCTAGGAAATTGCACAAAGAAGAAGTGTACCTCCACCAACAAGTGTCCATATGTGCAATTTGAAAGACAAAAAATGTTCTAAAGAGTAATAATTTTTTTAAAGTGAGTTTACAAGTGTCTCTTTAAACATAACAATCAATAAAATCAAGATCTCTTGACTTGTTGCATTAGTCTCTTACGTCATAGAATCGAATACAAAACCTTAGAATATTTTTTCTTTTCCTTTTGTGTTTTCATTCACCTTACAAGCTATGAAAACCTACTAACCAAGAATACAACTTTGAGTGATAGACTTAATACGCAGTTTATACACTCCTACTTATGCTTAGTATGATACTCATTAGGAAGTCGGCTAACCCTAGCCCACAAGAGATATTTGCACATTTTCAATTCTTAAATATTTTTTAGAAATCTACTAAGTCTTTAGCAAACCTTTGAGTTTTTCCTTATCCAAGATAAATCTCCAGCTGCCTATTCTCCAAGCAATCGTCAGATAGACTATAGCTATGCAGCTACATCTCGATCATTATATTCAAGCTGCCTATTCTCCAAGCAATCGTCAGATAGACTATAGCTATGCAGCTACATCTCGATCATTATATTCCAAAAAATCGTTGTAGCAGATCATGTTATACTTCAAGAATGTTATACTTCCAACTGGCTCAAGCTGTTCGGCACATCTTTGCATCTTCAACTTCTTCCATGTTTTAGCTTTGCATGCTCCTCAAATACTTACATTGATCCCTAGCTACAACCACATAAATCTCGACACCACACATAAAAGAAGTACATGCATTCAAAACATAAACTGTTCAAAACATATATGTCCAAGAGTTAGAGAAAATTACATAGCCAAAAACAAAAGCAAACTGAAGTTTTTCTTTGTCTCACTCCCCCCCCCCCAAAAAAAAAACTTAGGATTACAACATACAATCAAGAAAAAAAACTTAATTTCATCCCAGAAACTAAGCCCCAATATTTCAGTAGTCTTGAGCAAAAAATCTGGAGTCGAAGATCCGAACTGGAACCGAAGACCCGAACCAGAATGAAACCCTTAAATACATGAGTGGTTCTCATGTTTCAATATCTGAAATAACTGAACTGAACTAAATCGAGAACCAAATGGGTACTTGATTATATGAAAAATTTAATAAAATACACATATAATATAATCAATTGAATATATATAGTTTAAAGATCTATTAAAACTATCAAAATAGTTTTTTTTAAATTATAGACACAAACCGAACTATCCAAAATCATCCAAAAGTATCCAAATATTTTTATTCAAAATAATTCGAGTTATCCTAATTACTCAATATTTTATTTAATATATCTGATATTATATCCTAATTACCCGAAATAACTGAACCAAAATTAGAACAAATGGGAATCATATTTTGGGGTATTAAATAGTTCCTAATTTTACTATCCAAATTAAATCAAACACCAAAACTTCCCAAACTATCCAAACCAAAATATCGGTTCCTATATGGATTTTTAGCTCCGTACCCGAAGTACCTGATATTTGAGACCCAAACTGAACCGATGCTTGAAATGTTCAGACCCAATTTACAAACTCTATTTGTCCATAAGAATCTTCTTCTCCCCCTGTTTGAGAACATAAAAAGTTAAAAACATCAAAGATTTGCAATATGTGTGAGCTATTTGTATACATAGGAGCTTTATATATATATATATATATATATATACACACATACATCAAAAATATGTTACCAATCAATCATGTGGACAAATAATAGTCATGGTTGTATAGCGATCTTACTATATTAAATCTATAACTTTTACTATACAATTTTCACTGCAATTAAATTCAATCCTAATTTCTATACTTAATTCTAATATCATCAATCAAAGCATTAAATATCTACCATTTTGATTTGTTTTTTTATTAAACCAACTATTTTGATTGTTACCCATCACAGAAAAAAAGTTAATTGTCTAGAAATTATGTGTCCGCAACCAATACAAAAATATCGTTTTTTCTCATCGCAATATTTTCAGATTTTGTTTTACAAATTTGTGTCATTAATAAACCTCATCAAATTGACATTTTTTATATATCGAATCACTTCCTTAATTGTTCTTCAAGTCTGATAAATAATATTAAATTTTTCAAATTTTTAGATAAAAACTCGACGCCAGTTGCTTCCAAATACGAATATTGTAGATTATAATTTTTGAAATCCGCTTGTAATCTACTCCATCTAGAAGATGTAAATGGGTATATCAAATTCATATATAATAATATATAATAAAATTGAAAGTGACAGCTTCTTTTTAATATCCAGGAAAGGAGGGAGTCATGTTTGGCTGGATCTCACCTACATCCCACATTCCCATACCTTCGTCCTCTTCTTAGGCACATGATTCTTCCTTTCTTTTTCGTCAAAGTTAAATAATGTACAAAAATATAAATATACAACAAAAAAAAAGAATCATTCTTCAATATATTTTATGGGTATGATATTTGTCTCCCAATTTCTGTCTTAAACATTATTTAGAGACAAACACTTATGTGGTTAATACATTTATTTGCCTCTAACACCATATTGATATAAGTTGTATCCAGACTCGGATATTTATCTATATATTTCAGATATATAAAGTTATAGCATAAATATCTATTTTATTAAGAAATTAGGTGAAGTCAATTTTTACACAATATGGTTATAATGATAGATTCGGCCACCTACTTTCCTAAAACATGTCACATGTCTTCTCCCTTGTCTTATTCTTCTTTATCTTTATTTTTTTATTTTTAGTAAATTAAATTATTTAATCTTGTTCGTTTCAATCAATTAGCTGTTTCTTCACATTCCATTTTCTGTCTCAGTAGTGTCTTGTTTGCGCCCATAGTGGTAATATTTATTTATTTTGGCACTAGTTACCCAACTTTAAATCAATAGATTTATACGAAATGCTAAATCTATTATCAAAAGTAAAAAAAAACTTCATGAACGGAACTAACGAATGCTTCAAGTATTGAACGATAGAAACAACATGTGCTCTATTTATTCATTTGGTTTACCACAGAACAAACATCTTTGCACGCGTCTCCATGACTCCATATTCTCTCGTACGCAGTTACAGAACTCGTTTGGGCCGTGGCTCCAAAAAGTACTTCGTTCCAGATGCAAGAAGGTAAAATTTTAGTTAAATTAATTATTATGCATTAGGGAATTTGTTGAAATTTATTAACAGCAACAACCCCTGAGAAAATATTAAGATGTAGTTCTTGGGCAAAAAAAGTAGAAAAGTATTTACATAAAATGATATTTGTTTTTACTTGCTATACTATATGGTCCCGTTGTAACCTAATTCAAGTTTCTAGAAGTCTTCTGTTATAAAAAAATATCCATCTTTGTCTACATGGAAAGATGGATAACGATCATCCAACCAAAAGAGTCCAAAACTCTGTTCACATTTCACTCCTGGTGGATTACTTTTGACAATTATTTTTGAAATCAAATAAAGTTCAATTTCACTCATGCTGATAGAATATGCTTACATGTTATATAAATATTAAATACGAAGGTAATGGTAACAATTGCAATTTAAATTTAGAAAGAATAACACTCCATCCGTTTTGTTTTATATGTCGTTTCCCAATTTTTAAAAATTAAGAAAAAATTAAAATTTTTAGTAAACTTTTAATAAATATATTATTTTATTTTATTAATCAACAAGCTGAAAATATAGTTAAAATGAAAAAATTATCAAACATTTGAATTAAAAATATAAAATAACATTTATAATGAAATATATTTTAAAGTATACAATGATCATTTAAATAAAATGAAAAGGTAAAAAAAAACTGATCCATAACACTCATTAAACTTCTAAGTTCTTACCACAATGGTGAAAATTTTCCAATGAAAGCTTTTAAAGAAAAAAAAAACGTTATCATGTTCTTTTTACTTTTTTCTTTTTGGTCAAACATGTCGTTTTTACTTCAAAAGGTAAATATATGAACAAAACTAAAATTGTGTTAAAAAAATGAAGAAAACTAAAACAAAAGAGCAAGAAACTGAAGTAATAATCACAACAGTGACAAACGCGCCGCCATCACTGGATCCCACCACGGCTTTGAATCTGCTGATGACCCGGTTCCACTTTTCCGACCCGACCCCGACCCGAGAGTTAAGTCCAGATTTAGCTCTCTGTCTCCTGAATTATCACTGTAATAACAACCGCCGTTTTGCCGGAGATCCTCATCAGTCGTCGTGCCGCTTGTGGATGCTCCGTTATCAGAGGAATTTTCCGTCTTCGGTCTGACGGTAAAAGAGTATTCAACGGCTCCGTTTGGGGATGGAACGGTAACGGCGGTTGATAACTGAGACGACACCGTTTTGGAATCATCAGTCACGGAGATGGAATCTTTGATCGGACGATGAGTTTGCGGGTCGATTCCGTGGCTAAGAAGCTTCCTTTTAATATGTGTGTTCCAATAATTTTTAATTTCATTATCTGTTCTTCCTGGTAATTTTCCAGCAATCAATGACCATCTGCAAAAAAAAAAAACATTCAAAGGTAAACTGATGATGACCCTGTTTCTATTTTCTCTCTGTTTCTTGGAAAGTTGAAATTTATTTCCCGGGAAAATTTTAAAAAATGGAAAGAGTATTTACTTGTTGCCGAGTAAGCTATGGAGTTTGATGATAACTTGGTCTTCTTCATCAGAAAAGTTTCCACGTTTAAGATCAGGACGAAGGTAATTAATCCATCTCAATCTACAACTTTTACCACATCTTAACAATCCTGTTGCAATCAAAATCACTGCTTAGACTCCAATCCTATTTTTTTTTTCAAATTAGAAAAAAAAGTATGATCGAAGAGAGCTTGGGAGACCTGCGGATTTAGGGAGAGAACGCCAGCAACCTTCGCCGTTGTTACGGATGTAACTGATGAGAAGTTGGTCTTCTTCTTTGGTCCAAGCTCCTTTGTTTGTGTGGGCTTTCTCGCAACAAGGAGACCTTCCCATGGTGGATGAATATGGTTAGTGTGATCGTGAGAGAGAGAGAGAGAGAGAGAGAGATAGAGAGAGAGAGAGGTTTGGGTCTCTTATATAAAGAGGAGGGGACTTTTTGACCAAGTTGGTACAAACATGTGATTATGTGTAAGAGAGAGGTTGTGCTTTGCTGTGTCTTGTGTGGGGGATTTGGTAGGTAACCTTTTTTATTTTTCTTTATCTTTTTTCTCCTTAGATTTAGGTTTGTGTTCCTTTTCCCTGTCTTTTCTTGTAATTGGTTGAGAGTTTGGAAAATTACAAAAATAAAAAATTTATTTGAGTACATCTGAAAATTACAAAAATAAAAAATTTATTTGAGTACATCTGAAAATTACAGTATTTTCATCTTTCGGTCATTTGTTACATTGAGTTATTTTTAAATTGTTATATTTTTATAAAAACGTTGAATTTACTTATCAACAAAAACTGATTACACTGTAACATGCATAAAATTGTTTTGGAACATTACACAATATTACTATAACATAAGAGTTTGAAAAGCTCATCATTGTAGTCTTAATAGGAATTGGGAAGTTACACTCCACCGCACAATAGCCTTGTTCCTATCTAGAATGACTTCCTTCCACAGAGAAAGCATTTGGTTTGTTAAGTTTCTTGTGGTTAATTCGAGCAAAAAAACAAGGGGAGTTAGCAGGCCGTTGGTGATGTATGCCATGTTAAGGAAATACGATAGACTCCAAAGACTTCTATGTAATTACATATATGATTTACTTTAGCTGTATTTGTGTATATATACCGTATACAGCCTTAGTAATACATTCATTCAGCTTCGTATCAATATCATAGCTTGTTATACCTAATCAAAAGCGTTTTTCTGCTCGTTATCAAAAGTTTTTGTGCTTGACAATATCAGCCAGCACCAGCTCACCGTCAACCAATGAAACCATTGATATCTAAAATACTATTAGCCATCTCAGTGTAAATATGTTAGGGATATATATCGTACATAGAGAATTTAATGGGACAATAAACAATATGTACAAGGTTAGGATCAATCCACTTAGTACCAACTGATTTTAAGTTGGACGAACATAATAAAGTCAAATCTAATATGGTATCAAAGTCCATATTCTAAATACCTTAAACGTCTAACTAATATTGACCCTATACGGCCGGATATAAAGGTCGTGTTTAACCTTCCGACTAGGTATAATTGTCATATTTGACTCGCTCGACCGAGTAGAAATGTCCTAAAGTTCCGAGATTTCTGGTTGATAAGAACCATCCTCTCGAAGAGGGGTATTAGGGATATGTATCTCATATTCGGAAATTCAATGGGACATTAAATAATATATAAAATATTAGGGCCAATCCACTTAGTACCAATTGATTTTAAGTTGGAAATCCATAATAAACCCAAATCAAAGTTCATGAGCTCCAACTTCTTCATGTGGAGTCGACAAGTTCACACTTTCCTTAACGGCTACGATTTAGCTTGATATATGATGGATCAGTCATTGTGCTAAGTGTGATGATCACCACTGATGATGGAATCACACCCAGCTCCTCTTACACTCTATTTTCACGACAGGATCAACTCATTCATTGCTCTTGAAGGAGGAATTACAACGTATCTCCAACACCTCTTTTCCATGGAGAAGATGCGGTAGAGATCTGGAGAACCCTCACCTTAACATATGCTAAACCGAGCATATTTCACATCAAACATATGTGCTAGCAATTCAAACACTGGACAAAAGGCAGTAAGCCCACCAGTGACTACTATGAAGGTCTCACAACTCGATTTGACCAACTTGCATTGCTTGGAAAATCTATGGATCATGAGGATCAAACCAAAAAATCTTTGATGGTATCTTGGAGGAGTTTAGAACAATTGTTTACTAGATAGATGGCTGTGATACTCATCCATAGCTGACTGAAGTCCACAAAGCTCTTCAATCATGAGTAGAACTCCAAGTCGTCATGTTCATGTTACAGCAAACTTCATAAATTACAAAAGCCAATTAAAAAAAAAACTGCAACCAAAAAACATGCTGTGGAGGATATCTGATAATAAAACATGGCAGCAGCAAAAACATAACTCGTCATCTCAACAAGCCGAGTCTCATGGATATTAAAATCGATGCGAATATGTATGCTCATTGATATCTCAACTATATGGAAAATTATCATCATAATTAAGTCAACAATCTCTCTCTCTCTCTCTCTCTCTCTCTCTCTCTCTCTCTCTGTTGCGGCCAACAAACCAGTAGCTGATCCAGCCAGTAGCTGATCCAGAGGTCAACCCAATGCCCTACTCAACCAGCCATGGCGCTAACCAGGATATATGTGCACTAAAAATGCCATATCTTTCAAACCAGGAGGGTTTCAATCACAAGACCAAATTTCATGGATTCTACACTCAAGAAGGAGTCCAGCCCATTTTGAAGTGGACCAAAATATTCATTGGTCCAGGAGTTATGGATTTTACAAAATGGAGGTTTGCCAGCCCATTCATCCGCGAGTACTCGACTTTGGAAGAGGATCCAAGCCCAATGAAGAAGCGGCCTGACCCAAAACACATCATAGGACTCAAGATGGATTTCTAAGCTTTCCAGGAATCCCAATATCAAGAGATTTGGTCACGGAAATTAGGAGTTATGCTCATTTTCCCAAAACTGACCAAACCGAGCAGTTTATGGAAAGATTGGACAATCTTTCGGTTTGATCATCTACCAGCCAATCAATTCCGACCAGAAGACATTTTGATCAAACCAAGACTTCCAGAAGACCATTAGAACCATTCAGAAGAGGGAGACACGTCCATTCCATGCACCAGCAGCTATAGGATCAGGAGGATCTACATTAACTCCAACTTGCCATATTTGGAGTTCCTTGCATTCAAAGCTCAACAGCTCTTTTCCCTTGAGATTTTGCACGACCTTAAAATATTCCAAACCATCCAGAAGGTCCCAAGGAAGCTCTCTTATCCCTTAAAACCGTCCAGGTTCAAGGCAAATCAATTTCCTCACTTGGAGCCACAAATCTCCAAGATTCCCCTCATTAAGCCTCCAATGGCTAGTTTTTCAATTCTTTTGATTTGTTTCCATTCTAATTATTTTAGAACGTTAGTACCTTTGTATATGAGCATTATATAAGCTCCTAGACGTCCATTGTAACCAGCACCCTCAATCATCAAGTTAATACAAGTTTATTCAGTTTTTATGCAATAGTGTTCTTTGTGTAAAATATCGATCTTTAGGATTCAAAGTGAGATAACTTTGTTGTCTTATTGATTTCGTGAGTCTAGTTTGTTTGTGTAAATCAAGCAAGCTCAGTACACAGGTTGAGAGAGTCAATCATATCGTCCATCATCCCACCAGATTGAGAGATTAAATCAAACCATCATCCACAAATCCACTTCAAGTCCATCCTTTGATCAAGCTGAGAGTGATACACATCCAGCAGCTTGATTCCGCCATATCTATCCCTTTCCTTTGTTTATTATTCTTGTTTTATTCATATCAGAAACCTCATCTCATTTCATTTGCAATTGTTTCAGGCTTGCAAGGCAGATTCTAGACATATCGGTTAATCGATCATCTCTTGGTTGATCCGGTTTGAACATCTATCAACCATTTGGACGACCCCCATTCTGGGCTGTAACATTTCTCTCTCTCTCTCTCTCTCTCTCTCCTCTCTCTCTCTCTCTCTCTCTATGTACTTTAGGCATCATCATTTTGATTCCAGCTGGGCTATGATGATATGGATTCAATTCCTGACCACCTACCACAATCGATGGTTTTTCGCTCTTTTCCTTTGAGCTTCAATTGACAGCTTAAGTGGACTTCTATCAGAACCTAGGTTTATATTCTGTGTCTACGGCCAAAGATCTTTCTCCATGATGGAGGAAGAAAAATTATTTACCGAAAATTGAAAGAGTATAAAATCATTGACGATGAATGCTGCTCAAACTTCTCTCAATAATCCTAGTCCTTGGCTACGCATCATCTCACGTCCGACTTAAACAATTCAAATGCTTCAACAAGTTTCAAGGGCCATTATCTGGTATTGTGAGGAGTTGATGTTATATTGTTTCATCTTCACTGATTCTACCTATTACCCTTTCATCAAGTCACCATGACTTGGTACCCGATGGTAATCATTTGTGGAACACTTATGAGATTTTAACCAAGTTTTGGTATAAGAAAGATATCCTTTATGATTCTCTTTCCTTTCTTGGTGATTATTTCAATGTCTCCTTTTCCTTTTGATATCAACACAGCCCCATTTCCAACATATATAGGAACATTGATGTTTGTGTTGATTCTTACAAACAATCTTTCATTTGGTGTCATGTGGTTTGTACACCCACTATCAATAAGCCACAAGCTACCTTCTCTTAATTCTTGTCCTTCTTGTCTTGATGTGAACATTTGATTCTCTTCTTCACCATTCTCATCTTTCTTGTTTTGTTCTTTGCTTTGTTTAGTATCTTCTCCGATCATCTTCTTGTTCTTTCTGGTTTCTTGAACCTTAGCCTTGGTTTCTCTCAGCCTTCTTCATTGCATATATTCCTGACTCTGCATTCTTCATTTTGTTCAAAGTGGCTCCAAGGAACAACATTACTCTAATACCATGTTGAATTTTCGTGAAATCTAGTGAGCTCTTACTCTGTTTTTTTTGTTCTTCATTTCTCTATTCTTTGTGTAATGACTTGGATTTGAATGAGTAAAGATTGTTTGAGAGCAAGTTCTTGACAAAAGCTTAACTCATAGATTTCTGCTTTTTTTTCTCCGAATCATACATGATTACAAGAGATCAATTAATCTTTGTCTAACTATGACAACTGCTCCCACTAACACCTTTTAGTTCTAGCTAAAAGTCTTTATTACGCTCAACTACAACAACTATTTCTGACACTTAACAACTTCACTAAACCAAACTACAGATCACTTCAGTTACCTTGCTTCTTCTGATTTGGTGTGATTACAAAAATGACATTATTCAACAATTTTTGGAGAACTGAAAGAATAAAAAAATATCATAACCAATATCAAGAATCCTTGACAAAAAAAGCTAGCACCATCAATGTATTTTCTGGTTTGATGTAAACTACTTTTTTGTATGTTTGTATTAACCGGGTTTACTTTGTTTTTTTTCTTTGGTTAAGTTGTTGCATATCGTTCAACAATTTCTTTCTCTCTCTTACCTCAACCAAAGCTTTCAGAGGGAGAGATATATTGCTTCCTTTGTTGTAATTATACCAATCTTATAATTGAAATCTTCGTTCCTCTTAGTGGTATTTCTCTTCGCTGTGGCGAGTTTTGCTTTGTCTTCGAGCTAATCCAAGCAGTTTTCAAATTTTTCACTTAGTATCTCCATTTTTTTCTTGAAAGTGATAATATTCTGATCTTGTTTGATCTCTTAAGCTTCTTCTCTCGCTAGAAATTCTTATATGCTGACTGTTTTTTTTTTTGGATTTCTTCTATCCATTAGTAATTTTTATCTTCATTTTCAAGGATATCAATCTTTGGTTTTCTGTAAAATAAGTAAATTTTTTCCGATAAGATTAAGATTTAAGTTTTGCAAAATTGCTTTTGTGATTTATTTCAGTTTAAGAAGAATCTAAACTTGTCATCGAAATGCAAATACAAATTGAGTACCTAATTTGTGATCACACATTGCCACTTAGACTCTGTGATTAACATTCATTACTCTGTAAACAAGTTTAGGTATAAATTAGATGGTGATTTTTTATCTTTCCTCTCTGTCTTAGTTATGTGTTTGCTTGAGGGTAAGGTTTCAGGAGAGATTATGTATGACTTAGCTGTTACTTTTCTTCTGTTCTGTAAGGGGTATGAAGCATCGGAGAGGAATAAGCAACAAATAGCAATTGAAAAGACATCTATACCTCCAAACATGAATTATAGGTTTCTTCTTTTCTTTTCTGTTTTCATGTTGGTAATTGAAAGCTTCATTTTTTTTTTTGTCATCAGGCTTGTGAAAAATTACTTGCTTCATTTTGGATATGAAGAGACTTTTCATGCTTTCGACCTAGCTACTAACTGTACAGTTCCTTCTGTCTACGTTGCTCAAGAAGACAGTGTTGATGTGCAAGATACAGCATATGCACTGAATGAGAGGAAGATCCTCAGACAGGTATTGACTAATACTGCCATGTTTCAGTTCATACTTTTTCCCAATTTCTAATTAAAAAAAAAACTTAATTAGTACTGCTTTTATTTGTTGTTATTGAACTGATGTATACTTTGGTTGGTTGGCAAAGCTTATAGGGAAGGGTGAGATTGATGCTGCTCTTGCTAAACTCAGGGATTGCTATCCCCAACTTCTACAGGTGGATTGAGAAACAAGTCATATGTGTTACGTTAAGTTAAGCTGATTCGCATTTTGATTTGAACTCTTGTATTATCTGCAGGATGATAAATCAGAAGTTTGCTTCCTCCTTCACTGTCAAAAGTTCATTGAGTTAGTACGGGTATGCTCTTTGTTCCTTATTTATTATTGGCACATTTGGTTGATGGTTGTTAGAGTATTTATCTTAATGCTTTGGGGAGAAAATTGGCGTACATAGATTGGAGCATTAGAAGAAGCTGTAAAATATGGAAGAACGGAGTTAGCCAAGTTCATTGGTTTAAATATATTCTAAGACATTGTAGAGGTATCCATGCTTCTGCGACCTAACACTTGTGTGATGGATTGGTATTTGATATCTGTGGTTTCAAGTCAGAGATTCATATGTCTTGTCTCTCTTTTTATTTTATTTTTAAGGATTGTTTTGCTCTGCTTGTCTACGAACGTCCCCAAGAATCAAATGTGGGGTATTTCCTTGAAGCATCTCAACGGGAAGTAGTGGCAGACGCGGTGAATGCAGCGATTTTATCTACAAATCCAAAACAAAAAGAGTGGTTGTATTCTCATCTGGAGGCACTTCTCCGACAGCTAATGGCTTGCTGTCTGGAACTGCGGTTATTGAATGATGGTCAGGGAGAATAATTGTCGCTTAACCAGCTTCTTAAGAACAACAGTTGCAAAAGGATAAAGAAAACTGATTAGTTTTAGAGATTAACTCAATATGCCCCAAGGGCTCTAAAAAAATTCGAGTATGCCCCAGCAATAATTCTTTTTTTTTATTTTTAAATACAAAACTGAAGGAAAGACATTTGTACACTTAATGAAATCGAGTTATTATAGGAACTCAACCTAACTATTCGATCCAAACCTAGATCCAACCGGGTCTAACTCGGATCTTTAACCTAAACACTAAAACGACGTCGTTTTTCATTTGTCTCTCATTTCTCTAAATCGTGACTTCCCTCTCTCTCTCTCGTGCGATTGAAAAGGCGACGACCTCCGCCCTAAACCCAACCGTTATTTTGTTGTTTCTTCTATATTATCCACAGAAATCGACGCCCCAACCAACGGTCTTCATCGCACATCGTGGTAAGAGTTTCTTTGTCCCTCTTGATTTGGTGCGATTTTGAAATTAGGGTTTTAAAAATTGGGGGAAAGTAGTATCTTTGAAAATTGAAAAGGGAAATTATGTTTTGGCTTTGAAATTGGGGAAAAAGATGATGAAATATCAAATTAGGTCAATGTTGTTTTGTGAAGATGATATTTGGGAGTAGACCTATATGTGTGCGAATTTGTGGGTTTTTGACTTGTGTAGTTTTATCAAAATAGTTGAATGGCATGAATAAAGGTTAGAGAACCCATGTTAAAAAACATTGACTTGAACTCGGATAAAAAGTGTTATGTGAATCGGGTGAGTTGTACTTTGTGTTTAAGTATGTATATATGAGTTCAGTTTGATGTTGCTATGCGGTTTACATTTGGAGTAGATTGATTGTTGAGTTTGTAACGTCTTGTACAGAAAATGAAGGGCCAAAAGAGAAGGCGTCAATCTACTAGAATTAGAAAGGCAGTCTCAGATGGGAATAAGGCGGTCTCAGTTGGGAATGAGTCGGCAGAAGAAGATGCAGTATGTCAAAAGAGTACTCCAGTGAAAGAACCGACTGTAGTATCGCTCTCACTTGATTCCGAAAGTGAAGACATGTCTGTTGCTGTATCATCTAAGGTAATGACCGCATTCTTTTTATTCATTTTTAGTGAGAAAGTCATACTAGTCTAACTAGTTTTACTAGTCTAACTAGTTTTACTAGTCTAACTAGTTTTACTAGTTTTACTGGTCTTACTAGTTTACTAGTTTTACTGGTCTTATTAGTTTACTAGTTTTACTGGTCTTACTAGTTTACTAGTTTAACTAAATATACGAGTCTTAGTAGTTTTCTATATATATTTAACGAATGACTAATATAGAAATATATATATTTTTTATTGTAGGCAAGACAACCAGCGTAGCCCCTTGAATTTTACTTCAAGAGCACGGAGTACACGAAGACTTGCAAGATTCAAACAAAGTGCTTTGTGAGCAACACAGTTGATGTGATCAAGAATCTTAAGGCCGAGGTTAGATGGTTCACAAGCCATCCTCAGTTTCGGCACTTCTTTCACATGCCTGATGAACGATACCTGAAGCTCCAAGGAATGTGGATGTTACTCATGCGCACCATTTGTACTCCAGAAGATGATGTTGCTTGGTTTGCGGTGAATGGTGTACCCATCCTCTATTCTATGAGGGAGCATGCACTCATCTCTGGCTTAGACTGCCATGAGTATCCCAAGAGGTATTTGAAGCTTGGGAGTTCTAAGTTTGTGGATTATTACTTCGGTGGAAACCAGAAGATCACTATAAAGGATGTCGAGCAGAAGTTGTTGTCTATGAATGCATGTAATGATAGATTGAAGATGGCTGTGTTGTTCTTCCTTGGTCGGGTTATTAGAGGAGGTCCAAAGGATAATGGACCTTTGGACCCGTTCATCTTAAGGATTGTGGATGACTTGGATGCTTGCAGAACATTTCCTTGGGGGCGTCTAACATTTGAAGATGCAATCAAGTCGATTAAGCATATGATGGGGCTTCTGAAGGGTGAAGTGCATGACGCATGCGGTTTTCCTGGATTCATAATTCCGTTATAGGTAAAAAATTTAGTAATATTTCTAGTTGTTTAATAATCAAAAACCTGACACCGGGACACTTGATTTGTGTAGGTTTTAGCTTGTGAATGTATTCCAAAGCTGGGGAAAGCATTTCGACTCTCTTCTGACACGTCTAAAGAAGACTTTCCTAGGATGTGCAAAAGTCGGTTTACAAAGAGTAGTATGAGGGGTTATCCTTTGGAAGATATATATGAAGCGCTTGGAAATACAAATGTACATGACTGACCTCACTGATTTTTTGGCACAATAGAATATTTAAACTGACCTTACTGATTTTTTTGTAGGTTATTAACAGTGTGTTGATGCCAACTGTTGGTGAGGAAACTATGCTGGCTCGTATCATCATGAGGGCAGCATAAGTGAGAGTTGGAACCACTGGCTAATTGTGAAGCAGAAGAAAAGTTTTTAGCAAGAATTATATGAATTAGATGTTGTTGCACGTGTGTTTACAAGGAAGAAAGACAAAGAAAAGGTGACGTTTGTAGAAGGATCATCTTCTAATTCTTGTTTGGAGTTGAGTTTGAAAGGTGTAGAAGAGAGAATATTGGCGTCTATGGGAGAAGGATTTTCTGGACTTAAATTAACGGTGGAGACAAAGCTGGATACTATGGGCTTGAGGATGAGTACACTTGAGAAGAACCAGCGACTTTTGAGAAAAAGGCTAAAAAATAGAAGATAGGTTAACTTCTATTGAGAGCAAGGGAAATGAGGAGAAGAGTTATGGTGAATATATGGATTTTCAACAATGGGATAATAGGGATTTTGGTAGAGCTGAAGGGGATAAAGAGAATGATGATGCAAGGAAGGAAAATAATGAGAATGTTGAGGATGAAGAACATGTTAAGAATGCTGAGGACTCGGTTGGGGCCGATGAAGACAGTGAAAGCAGTTACGATTTTGAGAAAGAGGCTGAGAAAAGGAGAGTAGAGTCAGATGAAGCGTGGAAGAGAATTCTTTCAGAATCTGAAGCTGAAGGGAAAGAGACAGAGATCAGTGAGGCTCGAGTTGAGGCAGAGAACAATGAAAATGAGGAGAAAACGGATGGGGCAGAGACAGAGATCAGTGAGGCTCGGGTTGAGGCAGGGATCAATGAAGTTCGGGTTGAGGCAGAGAAAGAGACCAGTGAAGATGAGGAGAAAAAGGATGGGACAGAGACAGAGATCAATGAAGAGAAAGATGTTGGAGAAGAACTAGAGAAAGAGGCTGAGGAAACTCCTACACCACTATGTGGTGGGAGTATGGCGGATAGAATCGATGGAACTCCTACACCACTACGTGGTGGGAGTATGGCGGATAGAACCGATGGAACTCCTACACCACCACGTGGTGGGAGTATGGCGGATAGAACCGATGGAACTCCTACACCACCACGTGGTAGGACTAAGGCGATGGCAGCCAAAAGGAGAAATGATGTTAATGCACAGCGGTGGACAACGCCACTAGTGGTGGAAGCTGAGAAACCTGTGGAGGAAGAACCAGAAGAGAAGACTGTGGAAGAAGAGAGAGGCGTGGAAACAGAGGAAAAAAACAGTGAAGAAGTTGTGGAAGAAAAGAACACTGTGGAAGAAGAGAGAGGCGTGGAAATAGAGGAAAAAATAGTGAAGAAGTTGTGGAAGAAGAGAAGACTGTGGAAGAAGAGAGAGGCGTGGAAACAGAGGAAAAAACAGTGAAGAAGTTGTGGAAGAAGAGAAGACTGTGGAAACAGAAGAAACAGAAGAAGAGGCTGCGAAAGCTGTTGAGGAAGAGGTTGGAGAAGTTGTTGAGAAAGAGGTTGGGACCAAAGAGGTTGAGGAAGAGGTTGGAGAAGTTGTTGAGGAAGAAGCTGAAAAATACACCGAGGAAGAAAAGGAAAAGTGGGTAATGGTCGTTTACAATGACAATAATGAGGAGAGGATGGAGGAGAATAATGAGGAGAGGATGGAGGAGAATAATGAGGAGAAAACGGATGGGACCAAAGAAGCAGCAAGGCCTGGGATCAAGCATAGGTGCAAGCAGAAGATAATGATGTATGGAAAACCAAGGAAGAAGAAAACATCTAAAAAAGTCACACCGACTGATGCTGATGGTGCACCTAAGAAGAGGGGCAGACCAAAGAAGAGTGATGCTGATGGCGTACCTAAGAAGAGGGGCATACCAAAGAAGAGTAATGATGATGGTGCAACCCAGACATGTACGCCAATGGGGAAGAGGAAATGTGAACCATCACAGTGGTTACAGTCTCCTTTCACCGAGGGAAAGACTGATGAGCTTGAAGGTCCAAAGAAGAAGCTTAAAAATAAGGCATAAAATGCTACTGTTATGTTTTATTTAAGTATTTAGGATGTTTCTTAAAACTTGTTATGCTTTTTCTTTTGGATGTTATGTTTGTGCTTTTGGATGTTATATTTATGCTTCTGGATGTTAAATTTGTATGTGTTGGAAGCTGTTTAGCTCTTCAACCGTGAGAAACTCTGCTTCAACACATCTTTTAGACATTTCGGTTTCCACAATAGGCATTTTTCTATACTTGTTAAACCATTCAGCCATTTTTGAAATGATTACATCAAACATGGGTAGTAAGGTATACTTTCTCGCATCCTTAATGACACCATTAAAAGATTCTACTGAATTGGTGGTGTTAACATTGTACCTATCTCCTTCAAAGTAACATCTAGCCCATTTCTTCTCTTCAACACTTTTGTCAAGATACACAGCTGCACTAGGATACTTCCTGCGAAAAGCATGGTAAAGGTACTTGAACTCTGCCACTGTATAAGCGTGTGCGCATTCTCTAAATTTGAATGCACAAGTATCTTTGTTGTTATGGACGTAACCTTTAACATTCTGAGACAAATGCCATATACAATACCCATGTTCGACCTCAGTGAACACTAGGCGTACTGACTTGATCAAGCTTTTGTTTCTATCTGAAAGAAACACCAATCCCAGGACATCAGATATCACTATTTTCAACTGTTCCATAAACCATATCCAACTTGCATCATTCTCACCATCTGCTACACCAAACGCAATTGGGTAGTGGTGATGATCGGGATCCTGAGCAGTCGCAACAAGGAGAACTCCACCATAAACATTCTTGAGGTGTGTTGCATCCACAATGAGGACTTTCCTCATCGCACGGAACCCTTCTATGCTAGCTCCTAGGGCAAAGAACAAGTACTTAAATTTTTGGCCCTCATCCACTTCCACACGAGTTCTTGTGCTAATATTTGTTTGCTCCAGCATGTGCATATAACTGTATAATAATGTAAAACTCTCTTCTGGACTTCCTCGCACTTCATTAGCAGCTTCTCTTTTTCCTCTCCATGCCGAGGTGTATGATACTTTCACACCAACCTTGCGATGAACCAAATCAATCAGAACTTTTGGAACTGGTGTCTCAAATGTACCAGGATAATCTTGAGCCAAAACAGATGCAACGATTTGTGGTGTGCCTTTCCTTCTATCACGCAGTGTTCTTGTAGTAACAACAGAACATGTATGCTCCTTGATGTAACTTCTAACCGTCCAAAGATCTGAATTCTGTAACTTTGCAACTCGCACAAACCACTTGCAACCTTCTTTGGCTCCTCGGCACTTAATCACAAATCTCTTAGTATCCGACTTAATTATATCAAACTCAAAACAATTCTGATGTGAAGCCATCTGAATATGAACTTTTGCTGCCTCCTTGGTGGTAAATTCTTGACCTAAAACCAAATCCATACCATCATCCCGTGGTTGATAGTCAACAGGTGGTGCTACTTCTATATCTTCAAACACATGCTCATCTCTTTCGGTGACATTCTCATGCCTCTCAATGTCTTCGTGAAAAGTGAGCACACCACCAATAACTTCATTATCAGTTACATCATTCTCAGTACCATCTTCATCACCAGCCTCTCTATCAGGAAATGTTCTTGTAACAACAGAACATGTATGCTGGTTGTTGTAACTTCTAACCGTCCAAATATCTGAATTCTTTAACATTGCAACTCGGACAAACCACTTGCAGCCATCTTCGGCTCCTCGGCATTTAACCACATATCTTTTGGTATCCGACTTCACTATATCAAATTCAAAACATTTCTGATATGAAGCCGTCTGGATAAGAACTTTTGCTGCCTCCTTGGTTATAAATTCTTGACCTATAACCAAATCCATACCATCATCTCGTGGCTGATTGACACCATCATGCATCTCAATGTATTCGTTAAAAGTGAGCACACCACCATTACCATCTTCATCACCAGCCTCTATAGTCTCTCTACCGGGTAGACGAACATGGACTTCCGTTTCATTATTCTCAGTACCATCTTCATCACCAGCCTCTATGGGCTCCCTATAGATAGACCAACATAGGCATCATCATTTTCATCGTCTTCTTCTGAAATTTGCACTTCTTCTTTGATGAACTCCACATGTAGAACACTTCTACACTTCTCATGATTTACTTGCAGTAGATAACCAAAAACGTCTTCATCATTCCAGATGTATGATGGCTTGTACGAATACAATACCATTGGAAAGTAACTAATCTTCACTTCCACCTTAGATTCATCTACCTTTATCTTTCTGCAAATACGCTCAACCAAACCAAAGTAAGTGATCTCCTCTATTGATTTCTTCAACACAATCGTGTGAATTTCATCTTCTCCTTCACCATCTCCAGAGATCCATTTTATTTCAGCCCCATCCTTCATATAATATCCCCCATAATAAAAAAAATGATTGTGCAATGCGGATTTTGCATTTTCCTGAAAATGGTATATCATTAGAATTATCAATATTCAGATGATCAAAATTAATTCTCACACAGTACCATTACATAGTAATACTAGTAATACCAGTAGGAATTATAAATATAATAATACGAGTCTGAATTGTAAATTTAGTAATACCAGTAAGAATTATAAATATAGTAATTCTAGTAATACCAGTAATTCCAGTTTGCTGTTTTTCCTAGTAAAACCAGTTAGCTTAGTAATACCCAGAATTTGTCATTGCACTAATTAATCCGCTTTTAGGACGATATTGTTAGGATTTTACATTACCCATGATGTATAATTCATTTTAAATGAAATTACACACAGAAAATCATCAAAACGCCTCAAAACGGACATAAATATACCCAAAAACTATAAACACAGTTTTCAAAATCGTTTTCAGGTGATGATTGTTTTTATAGTTTTTAAATTTTGGTTTTTGGTTTTTGGTTTTTAGATTTTGGATTTTAGATTTTAGTTTTTGATTTTTGATTTTTGATTTTGCAGTAGATTTTGGTTTTTTGAAAAACATGATTGGTTGTTCTAGATTTTGGTTTTAAGTTTTGGTTTTTGCTTTTAAAATTTATAAAATGAAAATATTATTTATAGTGAAATGTTTATTTTTCAAAATAATAAAAAATAAAAATTAACATCAAAACATAAAATTATTTATTAAAATTATTTGTAAATAAAAATGCAAATGCAAAAATTATCAAAATCACCTATTGATGCAGATATCTGATCACATATATATTTATTAATGTTAACTACAAGTTTTAATTGTGTATGTAGAAGTTTACTATATATGCAATAATTTTATATAAATTTTATAATAAAATAATAGTTACAAAACAATATTAATCTTTATAAAGTTGTGAAAAAAATAAATCAACACATATATTATAGTAATATATAATAGTACATCTTTTTCAAAAACAACAAAAAAGAACAAAAATTATATTATTCCACCATTGTATATAAAAATAATAGCTAAATTTTTAAAATACAAAACTAAATTAAAGCATAAGAAATTACAATACATATAATTAAAGAGATTAATTAATTTACAAAACATTATGTTACAAAATATTGATAAAAATATAACAAACTCATTAACAACTTCAATTTCTTAGAAAAGTAGTGTAAGCAAAATCCAAAGAATTAAAATAAAAGAAAATATTTTATCAATATAGGTTATTTTGTAATTTTCAAATTTAAATTTAAATGATAGATAAAAATTTGTTGATTCTTACTAATTTGTAATAGCTACTACTTTATCACTAATCTCTTATTATTTATTTATATTATATTAATGCATAAATATAGAAATACTAATATCTCAACAAAAAGTTAAAGAAAAAAAAAACTCACGATCGCTAAAGAAAACCAAGAAAATGTGGTTTTTAGTTTTTGTTAAGAAGTAGGTAGTTATTTCAAAATCTGGTTTCCCTAAATTTTAGGGAATCTATTTTCCAAAAATCTTGATTGATAAAAAAGTAGTTTTTAGAAAATCAAAAACGAGAATCTATTTTAGAAACTGCAAACAATCAACCTCTCAATCTCTCATTCATTGGATCTTCTTCTTATCTTACACTAGCTGAGATATACACTTGTTTTTAGTAATATTTCAGCAAAAAAATTCTTCAAAAACAGACATAAAACTGATCCGTAATACATAAACACAGTTTCAATATTCGTTTCTAATCTCTCAAATTATCATCAAATAGTAAATTTATTCCATTATCCATGATATACATGATATTTAAAAGTGATTTTACAAAAAAAAAATCATCGAAAACGACCAATATTTACATGTTTTTGAAGTTTAAAATTCGGCTATGGAAGTTCAGAAAAAAAATAGGTACAAGGAAGAAGAGGAGAAAAAGAGGAGAGAAGAAGACATGTGAGCCAACATGATTTTTGATTGGTTAAGGTTGTTTGTGGGCCAAGATGGTTGTTGAATTATAGTTGAATTATTTAATTCAAGAATTAAATGAAAAGGAGACTATGTTGGAGAGTGCAAGAATAAAAGAGTAATGAGAATAGTGAAGGGATAGTGAGAATAAGTTTAGGGGATACGAGGCATATAGAATTAATCTCCGTATGTTTGGTTACATATTTGGTTTTGATTGGTGGCCTTACAACCGTTTTTGGCTTACCAATATTATTTGGGTTGGTTAGATGAAATCTCCTATATACTAAAGCACAAGTAATTCAACCAATAATATTTTGCCACATAATTTAAAAAAATATTTGATAAAATAAAAATAAAGTTAAAAAGGAAACAAACAAACTTCTGCATTACGTGATTTTAAATTTATCAAAAATGAAATATTTTATGCGTCCACTTCGCCAACATCTTTTTTTCAACAACCTCCACGACCACTAGAGCAAACTCAAAATAACTACCTCTATTCAATTATTTGTATTTGTGTGAGGTTTCTATGTCCGCTTAATGCTTTTAAAAAACACAATTTCTCATTTTTAATCCACAAGTCTGACAAGAGAACACAGTGCTTCTTCTCCGATATAAATGGTTAATTACACTACAGCTATTATTTATCAACCTTCTAAGGCATTCTTCGACAATCTCAAGGTTATAGTTCTTTTCAAGATCCTAAATCTGAGACGAGATAAAAGGGTTATCAAAAAAAAATCTGTCTTTTATGTTATTGTTCATATTTCTCTTTTTAATATTTTTTTTTGTAGCCTTTGCATTCCTTATGAAATAGTATAATGAGCTAATAAACAATGATTGACTGATGCAATTTCAAAAATTGTGGGAAGAACAACAAATCTCACACGCTATTGAAAAGAGTATCAACAAAAATAGAATTATAGGTATATGTGTTCTATTTTAGTAACCTTTTTTTATCATAATGAAGCTTTAAGTACTTTTGCATAGTTTAATTCTAATTAATATTTATTTATTTTACTTTGGCAACAAATAAAATAAAAGTCATGATCTGATACCACATATATAATATCATTTTTTTTTGTGAATTCTGTAGAAAAGCTACTTGAATAAATTGTTTATTTGCCAAATCAACATGTTCATAAAATATGTATAAGTAGGGAAACTAGAGTCAAATTCCTTTTTATAAATAAAATATAACATCGTAACAAAATAAATCAAAATTGATATCTTAAACCAGTGTGCTCTAATTAAATAAGAATTTTACTAATATTTCCATACTATATAGCTGAAGTATGTACTGTAGAAAAAAATATATATGATGAAGTTGAAATCAAGTTATTTTTTTTTGTTTAAACTGAAAATCGACTTAATTTAAACATATCTATCACGAGTGTGTGTATATAATTACATACATGTGTTGGCTTCTGTATATATAAGCGTAATGATCAACCTTGCAACCAAGTAACTGAATTGAAAAGGTAAAGTGAATTTGAGAAGAATATCATTAATCACTTTGTCCGTCCAAAAAGAGGTTGATGAAAATGTTATTAGCATAATTCAGGAAATAAAATTTGCTACAAATCATATTCTTTTAATGTAATAAATTAACCATTTTCTTTACCCGTACGAAGTACGGGAAGAATACTAGTAGCATATAAATCAGCAGCAGTTGAAATGGAACACAACATCTAATCTATTAAAAGAGGAGTACAAATAGGAAATACCCCTTAGTTTTTTACAAAAATTACAATTCTCTGCCACTGATATTATCCATACATCCAAACACAAATTAAATCACTTCTTATATGAACATATGCTCACAATAAGTCCATTACTAATTTATTTGATCTAATAATTATATTTTGTATATTTATAACCATAAAATGAGTTTTATTATTTATTTTCACCAGAGTCTATATCACTGCATCAAAACCATCTTTAAATTATTAAACCGAAAATCTAATCTATTAAAAGATGAGTACAAATAGGAAATACCCCTTAGTTTTTTTACAAAAATTACAATTCTCTGCCACTGATATTATCCATACATCCAAACACAAATTAAATCACTTCTTATATGAACATATGCTCACAATAAGTCCATTACTAATTTATTTGATCTAATAATTATATTTTGTATATTTATAACCATAAAATGAGTTTTATTATTTATTTTCACCAGAGTCTATATCACTGCATCAAAACCATCTTTAAATTATTAAACCGAAAAATTGAATTAAACGTCAAAAATATATATCTTATATTCTAAAATAAATCATCTTTACTTATATTTTAAAACATATATCTTAAGTACAATTTGTACTTAACTCTAACTTTTTCTTAATATTTATCATTGAATGCCAGTAGACTTAAACACAATCGTTTAATAACTTAACAACCCTGCCCAAAAAATTTTACAAAACCAAGTGCACCTAAACTCACGTGGTTTGTTATTGAATATGCCTCAATTTAAAATTATTTTGCAGAAATCAAAACAAATGTGATTCAATACCAAATATGACACGGTCTACAGGATCAAAACCAATAATTTAAAGTTTTGTTCACCACATAAGAAAAAACAATTTGTGTAAATACTTAACCACTTGATTTCGATCCAATATATATCATGATTAAAAAATCATTATCAATGAAATGGTTTAGCAAACATGTCATTTATACACAAATTAATAGGTTATCTTCAAACATGTTTAATACATAAATTAATATTTTAAAATAAATAATTATAAAATAGACTATTATCTGCAAATCCACCGGTTTAAATTCTGTATTCAAATTTTAATTTAACCCACCTATATTCCGTATGTACACGATATTATTTGTAATATATAAATATATTTAAATTATACCTAAAAATTTGTATTAATACATAGTTATAACTTTTTAAAAAAGAAATTACATGATAACTGATCCAACATATATCCAATAAAAATATATATAATACAATATAATATTAAAAAATATAATTTTAACAAATTGCTAAAGTAACACAAATGAAAACGTTAAAATAAATAAAATTGATGTGTTTTGAAATGTTTATAAGTATATCGAAAACAAACACCCGCGCGGGCGCGCGGGTCCGATCCTAGTTATACTTAAATAGTGTTTACTATACACAGAAATAAACACACTTAGGTCAATTTTAAATTTTTCAAAAAAATATTTATGCTTTTCAAAATCTAACTCTAAGAACACATACAATACTACAACAAATGTTGGCAAAACCTAAACCAAAAAATATCATGACTCACTACTTTCACTCATCTATGTTGAAAACAATTAAATTTAGTTAAATTTTAATTTATATCTCGTAAAACATATGTTAATTACATGATTTTAATTTTTCACTTATCAAAATATTTTTTACAAAAATTTAAATAATTTCTAAGAAGTACTATACTAGACGACGTACCAGTAATTCGTCCAGACGATTTACAAGTAAGTCGTCTAGACAGAAGACTTGCGGGGGTTAGAGACGGAAAAAAATTGTTTTTTTGTTTGTTCACAAGAGTCTAGTTGCAATTTCAATAGCCTTTTAGGTTAATTTTGCATTTGATTCAAGTTTGAGTCATTTTTGGCAATTTTCCCTACAAATTATTTATAAATATTATTATTTATTTTATGTTCATTGATGTATTATGCAATAATAAATATATTGAATAACTGAGAAGCGAATAAATATTACGTAGATAGCTAAACTCGAGTAATCAAATAAATAAATAAAAATCTCTCTTTTTATTTATAATATTTTTTGTTGGTAAAAAATAAAAAATAATTATTTATTTTTTTAATAATATATAATTAAAATTAAATGATATCGACATAGATATAGAGTATATTTAATATGAAATTTATTGATTGAGGCTTCGTACTCATATTATTTTTTTAATATTTTTTATATTTATTGTAACAAAAATATTATTTTTATTAACATGAATATTTATTAACTGAGGGATCCTATTAAATGCAAATTTTAAAATTAACATGTTTATGTATTTTATTTATGATATACATTTTAAATTAAATTATATTAATATATATATCAAATGAGACTTCATATTCATATGATTTTAAGATTATTTGTATTTTGCTATCATAAAAAAATTAAACCATTGATAAAAAAATTAATGTAGATTTGTTACAGTCTTTGTAATTTATAATCTCTTACAAAAATTTGCACCATAGCATATACGAAAAAAATCTAAATCTGTTATTATATGCTTGATATGAATGTTTAATTTATTTTAAGAATATAAAACTAAAAAAAATGATGGAAGATACAAAAATGGTTATCAAATCTTTATTATTCAAAATCATTAATTTTCATATATTTGTAACAATATTAGGTAATTTTATAGCTTTTTTTAAGGAAAAAACGGAGAATATTTTTTTATACACTAATAATTAATTTGATAGTTAGTTTAATAAAAATATAATATATGTTTAGATAGACCAACCTATTTTTCTAAGAATTCTGAGAATCATCGTAGTGATAACACGTGACTACCTATTGTAATGCTTCAGGATTAATATAAAATGGATAGTGACTGTTGTTGAATATTTCACTCCGAAAACTCACGAGTTATAAGAAATAAAACTATATGCTAAAACATTGATTTACAAATGTGATAATCTAATACATATCCAATCAGCGTAAATATTTAATTACTTAAGTTATATAAAAGCTTTATGAGTTAAATTATATTATATGGTATCTTGATTTTTTTGGCAACAATAATAGATTACAAATTCATGGACTCTATAAACCAAAACAGCACTGCATCCATGTGAACAACAAAAGACAGTTGTTTTCTCGCACTTCTTTCTAGACTATATGTCCTTGAGTTTTGTGTTCTTGAAATATGGATGATTTCTGAACTATGAAAACTCTCTTTGAGGATTATGATATCTTCTAAATAAATTGCAAATGATGGCCATTCTGCTGGTATCACTAATTGAGAACAATCCGTTGCGAAAGTGATCTGAACGTGATGTAGATTCCTCATACATTCCATTGCCCAAATAAACGACTCAATCTCCGAGTGTAGAGATGATAGCACTGCCCTCGTATTTTGTGCTCCCATCAAAGCATCGAAATTTCCTAGAGTTCTATACATCCTTGTCCTGAGAATTTCTCCCCCCCCCTTCAAGGAGCCATTCACAAAGCACCATCGACCTGGGTACAGTGTCGTTTTCCCTGATTCTATTCTTTGGCTAATTGTCTTTTGAATTGAGGCTTGTGCTTCAGCCTACAATGATGATTTGGTGTCTGCTATCCTCAATGTGTCCCTTGGATCAATATGCAAATTGTTAAACACCCTGTGTTTCTTCCTTTCCATATGTGCCATAATATCCATGCAAACTGATGATCTTCCAATGGTGGAGAGACTCTCCCAATCAAATGATCCATATTCACAAAAAGCGATAGAGTTGGAAAAAATTATGGATTCGTGGGATCTTTGAAAGTGCTCAGACTTGAACTGCCGGTGGACATTCAAAGAACACATGGTTAATTGTTTCCTCCGGAGCTCCACATCTGGCACAATACATATCACCTTTCAGTCCTCTTGCGTTCAGATTTTTCTTAACTACTAAGCATCATGATACCATTTTCCATAGAAAGTGTTTCATTTTTGGCGGACAACGCATTTTCCAACAAAAGGCTTTTCAGAGGAGTCATTGTGGGCCCAATTATTGTTTGATGTATCTCCTTTTCTAGATAAATTCATTCCATTTGATACCCCGACTTGAGTAAATATTTCCCATTTTTCGTAAAATGCCAACTATCACTATCTTCCATCGGATTTTTACTTAAAGGAATACTTTCGATGATCTGTGCATCCAATGGATCCATGAAACCCTGTATAAGCTGTGAATTCCACGTGCGTGATGCTGGATTGATGAGAGGATCCACTATGAGGTCTGCATAAAAATTTGTAAAATTACCGTGTGCTGGTCTCGAACGAGTGGATGGGATCCATGGATCATTCCATACTGAAATGTATGATCATGACCCCACCCATTTGATTAGTCCTTTGCTAACCAGAGATCTGATAGATACGATACTTCGCCATCCATATGATGTATGATCTGATCGGTTCCAAGGGTGATGCGTTCCTCAAATACCGACTTTTGAAAATTCGAGAAAATAGTGTGTATGGTTTCTCAATCAAGCGCCAAAGCTGTTTTCCTAGAATGGTTGTGTTAAAATCCAGAAGATCCTTAAATCCCAAGCCTCCTTCGTCTTTAATTTTACAAAATTTATCCCAAGATTTCTAATGCATGCCTTCCATGCTTCCACAGCTCCACCAAAATTGCGCCACCGCACTTGTTAGTTTTTTTGTTGTGGCTTTTGGTAGCCGATAACAAGACATCACGTGGTTTGGTAATGCTGTAACAAATGATTTTATGATTTCTTTCTTTTCTCCTTTTGAGAAAAAATTGAAAGTCCATCCATTAACTCTCGTATGTAAACGGTCTTGATTAAAGCTAAAAACTTGTGTTTTTGGCCGTCCCAAGCTTTCTGGTATTCCCAAATACGAACCCATCCCACCAATATTGTGAATCCGTAAGATGTAGCGCATTTCTTGTCTTCTGGATTCCTCAATCCGATGTCCAAATTATATCGATGACTTTTGAAAATTGATCAATTGACCCTATAAACCTTCTTATTCCTTTAAAATCCAGAGAATAGTATTACACTCCTCTTTATCTTCCTTACAAAAAAAGACTATCATCGCAAAAAGCAAATGAGAAATCAAAGAACATGTCCTTGCAACCTTTATACCCGTTAATTGTTTCTCTTGCTCGGCTTTTTTAATATTCGCAATGAGAGCCTCTGTGCACAAAATGAATAAATATGGTGACAAAGGATCTCCTTGACGTAATTCTCGTTGAGGGATTATATGTCTTTTTTGGATTTCCATTCACTAACACCCTATATTGCACTGAAGTGATACACTCCATCATTATTTTTATCCAATGTGGATCAAAACCCATTTTGTGGAGAAGGCTTGGCACTACAAGAAAACAGCCGATTTAAGACGGAAATTTGCGAGGGACCAAAGTCCTAGCAAATTTGCGAGGAATACGCTTCGGATTTACGTGGAATTTGCGAAAGAGACAGTTTCCGTTGCAAATCCCTCGCAAATTTGCAAGGAAACTATTCCCTCGCAAATTTGCGAGGGATTTGCGAGGCCTAAATAGAGTATCTCGCAACTCCCTCGAAAAGTTGCGAGGGGAGAAGGTACACGCAATACCCTCGCAAATTTGCGAGGGATTTGCGAATAACTTGCACGGGTATTGCGACGGAGAGATTTTTCTCAAAAATCCCTCGCAAAATTCAAGTAAAGTAGTTAAAACACGTTTTTTTTATGTTTACCTACTTAGTTGCGAGGGAAATATGCCTCGCAAATTTCACGCAAATTTGTGTGTCCTCGCAAACCCCACACAAGTTTGTAGCAATTCTCTAGCAAAACTCTTGAAACTCCCTCGCAAATATTTTTAAAAACTCTATAAATAGCAAACGTGATTCTTTGTTCTGGACATAAATAAAAATTTAGAAAGAAAAAAGAGAAAGAAAGAAAAAAAGAGAGTAAGAAAAAAAGAGAGAAAGAAAAAAAAAGAGAAGGAAAAAGAAAAAAAGAATCTTTTTTAAGAGAAAACGAAAATGTATTCATCACAACATGAAATATACGAATTACGGGCTTGGATGTACAATCATAGAGATCTGGAGACTGGCGAGGTGACGAAAGAGTATCGAGCTGGATTGCGGGGATTCTTACAGCAAGCAACTAGCCAGCCATTCGCAAGGGAAAATGGTAAAAAAATTTGTCCTTGTAGAAAATGTAAGAACGAGCCATATTTAGAAGTAGATACCGTGAAGAAGCATCTCTATAATAGAGGATTTAGACCAAACTATTACATATGGTTTTTGCATGGGGAAGGTGCATCAAGTAGTAGTACGGGCCAGGGATATGAACTACCAAGCTATAATGATGCTCATCATTATGAAAACCCTGGGGAGAATCTGTTTGGAAACAATGCGGGTTATGGGTATGAGCAGCATGAAAATAGGTATCATGATATGGTTACAGATGCATTTCATGAAACTGAAATTCCTGATAATAGTAGGGAAGAACCTAACATAGACGCAAAACGGTTTTATGATATGTTAGATGCGGCCAAAGAACCTATCTACGAAGGATGTAGAGAAGGGCCTCCTAGATTATCACTGGCATCTAGGATGATGATAATTAAAAGTGATCATAATCTAAATGAGAAGTGCATGGATTCGTGGGCTCAACTAATTAATGAGTATTTACGAGAAGGTAATCTAGCTGCTGATAATTTCTATGAAATTCAGAAGTTAGTTGCGGGACTTGGTCTACCATCTGAAGTGATTGATGTATGCATTGACAACTGCATGATTTTCTGGAAAGACGATGAGAAACTGGAGAAATGTCGATTTTGTGTAAAACCAAGATATCAAGAAATCACATGAAGAAATCGTGTGCCGTACCAACGAATGTGGTATTTACCGATCACAGATAGATTGAAGCGTTTATATCACTCGGAAAGGACGGCCGAGTCAATGAGATGGCATGCCCAACATTTGGTAAAAGGTGGCAAGATTACGCATCCCTCGGATGATAAGGCATGGAAACACTTTCAAACCGTATATTCTGGATTTGCAAATGAGTGTAGAAACGTTATCTTGGCCTATGCACTGATGGATTTAGTCCATTTGGTATGTCTGGAAGGCAATATTCTGTATGGCCTGTCATCTTAACGCCGCATAATCTTCCTCCGGAGATGTGCATGCAAAGAGAATTTTTGTTTTTGAGTATTCTAGTGCCTGGTCCAAAACATCCGAAACGAGCGCTTGATGTATTTTTACAACCTTTGATCCACGAGCTAAAATTATTGTGGCATTGTGGGGTGCGGACGTGGGACTACTCGTAACAACAAAACTTCAATATGCGTGTTGTACTTATGTGGACGATTTGTGACTTTCCCGTATATGGAATGTTATCGGGATGAAAAACACATGGAAGATTATTATGTCCGTATTGTACAGATAGGTCAGATGCTTTTCAGCTGAAAAATGGGAGGAAATCATGTTGGTTTGATTGTCACCATAGGTTTCTTCCAGCACGTCATCCATATCGTAAGAACAAAAAATTGTTTAGAAAAAACAAGGCAGCCCCTTCCCCACCTGCAGCCCTTGGCCGGTACCCAACACCTGCCCCGTTCGCAGAACCTGCCCCGTCCGCAGGCCCGGAGCATGTTTTTCAGCACCCGGTCACAAATAATGTGACCATTGCGATGCTTTTGGCGAGTCCTAGACATGATCGTCTTCCTCACCTCTATCCAGACCGTCCTCCAAATACGTTTTGGTAAGTTTTAATTTATTTTATGGATTTTTTAATTTTATCATTAATTTTTAATTTCAAACATTTTAGGTTTGATGATGATGCGAGTGTCGCTTCATCGGTTCGTCAAATCTTTGAAAGAGATTTTAAAGAACCTCATGCAAATTGGTCACAACTCCCTCCGTATGTTGTGGATCGATGGTTTAATTCCTTTGCGGTAAATTTTTTATATTTCAAAGTTTAAAATGAATTTTTTTCCATATTATAAAAATTGTTAATTATTTTTTTTTCAGCAAATGTATCATTGGGAAGAAGGTCTAACGAGGTACGTCCGCAAATGTTTTGAGGACAAGCTCAAAGAACGTTTCGGTGACCAAGTGGGACGTTGGAAAGCGAAGTGGCGGGTCCATGGCGATGCTGCTATGCCTTTGTGGTTTGACCCAGAGGTATGGAAGGGGCTTGTTACGTTCTGGTTAGATCCGGCCACGGAAGTACGGAGTTGTAATAGTCAAACGGCGCGGTATTCCAACCCTGACGGACATGGACCATCGAAACATCGGTCTAGTCAGACTTCATTCAAAGCCCGTGCTCGGAAGATTGTAAGTTTTCTATAATTATTTTTCTTAATTTTTGAACTTTTATGATATTTATAAATGTTTTTTAGGCCGAGCGAACCGGGTCTACCGTTCCAGATTTACTTGTGGTTCTGGAGGAGACGAAACGGAACCCCGATGGATCTTTTGTTGATGGAAAATCTCAGCAGCTCTACAACAACGTAACACCCAAATTTGAGGAGTTATCTCAAAGTGGTAGTGATAATCCCGAGAGCACCGGATCTGTTGGACTTACCCCCATGGAGAACAACAAGATATTTTGTGAGGTATGTAAAATTTTAATTTAGTTTTCATTTTAAAAATTTAAAATAAATTAATTTTTATTTTTGTAATTTTGTTTTTTGTAGCTCACTCCTCGTAAGAAGGGGCGTATTTTTGGTGTCAGTTCTCTCAAGAAGTCTCTATCTTCTGCTCCAGCTTCATCTTCAACTAGTTCCGATCCGGACGGCCATTTGAAGACGGTTATCGAGGATCAAGCTCGGTTGATCAAGACCCAAAAATGTCAACTCAAGCGTCTCGACAAGTTTGATGCTCTCTTCAGTCTTCTTGCTACAAAAGATTCAGATGTGGCGAATATACTTAATTCGTCCATGTCCGGGAACAGTTCTCAAGATGAAGATTCGGAAGATGAGTCTCAAAACATCTAGTTGTTTTTTTGTATTTTATTTTAATTAAAACATAAAATATTTTGTTTATGTAATAAATTTTGAATTTATTTTAATTTGGTCTTTTGTAATTTATTTTTAGTAATTATTTTTAAAATAAATCAAAATTAAAATCAAAATATAAAATAAAATAATAATAGTATTTTCCTAGCAAATCCCTAGCAAATTTGCTAGGGAATTGCGAGGGGAGCCATAAGAGTCCGTCGCAAATCTTTAGCAAATTTGCTAGAGAATTGCGACGGACCTTTATGACTCCTCTCGCAATTCCCTAGCAAATTTGCTAGGGATTTCCTAGAGATATATTTTTGCCTCGAAAATTTCCCGCATAATTTTGCTATCGTTTTGCGAGGGATACCAGTCCGTAGCAAATTTGTGACAGTTTTGCGGAGGCTGTTTTCCGTCGCAAATTTGCTACGGAAAGTGACTCTCGGAAATTTGCTATGGTTTTGCGAGAGACTATATTTCCTTGCAAATTTGCGAAGGATTTGCGAATATTTTTTTTTGCGAGTACTGATTTGCAAGGGATCACATTCCCTAGCAAATCCCTAGCAATTTGCTTTTTGCGAGGGATTTGCTAGGGATTTGTCCCTTGCAAAACGCTTGTTTTCTTGTAGTGTGGAGAAAATTCTATTCAATCCTATCATATGTCTTTCTCATATCTATTTTGATTGCATATGTTTATTTTGGCATGCCTTATTAGCCCCTAGTCCATGAAATATCTCTTGAGCAATAAGAATATTATCCAAAATCAGTCTCTCTGCCACAAAAGCTAATTGTGTTTCCGAAATAAGTGTGAGGAGGCAAGGTTTGAGACGCTGACTTAATACTTTGGAAATGATCTTATATCCCTCATTGCATAGACTTATAGTTCTTCGTTCCGTCATCCTTGTGGGCCTCTCTGTTTTAGGTATCATACATATATTAGTATTATTTAATCTTGAATCCATTTTCCCATAAATTAGAAAATTATACCATCCTTTTAAAAATATGCCAGGAGTGTTGGAAGAAAATGGCAGTCATTCAATCCGGTCCAGGAACCTTCTCTGGATGCATCATGAAAAGAGCCTATCGGCCTTCATCCCTTGTCACCAGTCTAAGCAAAGATATTTTCTTCTGATAAGTGATTGATGGGGTAATTTCCTCGAGAAAACTATTGAAATCTGTAGAGGAAGTGGTCGCAATAGTCCCTCAAAATTATCTACTGCTACCTTCTTTACACCTTTTTCCTCTGTTATCCATTGTCCAGCTTCATCGTACAATCCGACAATCCTATTGCGGATACGACGCTGTTTCGTTAAAGCATGATAGAATTTGGTATTAAGATCGCCTAAAGTATTCTACATATTTCGGCTCTTCTGCCTCCAATATTCCTCCTCATCCTTAGAAGCCTCCTAAATTTTCCTAGTAACCTCCAGTATTTCCTCTTAAGATCTATTATTATCTGTTTGTACTTCTTCCAGAGCTCGTTGGAGATCACTAATTTTTTTTGTTTCCATATGGGGGGTTATTTTTCGCCAACTCGCAATTTCATGCCAACAATTGTCAATTTTTATGATAAAATCATCCATATTATCTTCTCATGGGCCTACACATCCTCTAATAATAGAATCCATTAAACTTTCATGTCCAATCCATCTCTTATCAAAATGAAATTGTTTTTTTTGTCTGCTCACCTTATTATCCAGATATGCCATTATCGGTCTATGGTTAGATCCAACCATGCCTAGATATTATGTGCAAGAACATGGGAAAAGCGAGTGCCATTTCTCGTTTGCTAAAGCCAGTCTAAATGACATCTAATCATTTCTTTTCGCCTCCTGCCTTGCCAGGACATTTGATTACCCTTCGCCTGAAATTCCAAAAGTCCACAATTTCTTATCATATCATTGAAGGGTAGAAATGATGCAACACTTCGTAAAGTTCCTCCTTGTTTTTCAAGGTTACCAGTGATCTCATTTAAGTCACCAATAATTAACCATGGCTCCAATCTTGATAGACCATATCTCATAAGCCTTTGCAATACTTGGCCTCTATGTTTTTGTACCGGTTCTTCATACACAAAAGTTAGGAACACTTGTTTTCCTTGAATCACAGCTTCCACATAAATAATTTGGTTACTTGAAAACAACACTTTACCTTGGTATTCATTATTATAATATAATGTTAGTCCTCCACTTGTATCAATTTGGTCCACTGTCACCAGTTTATCAAAACGAAAATGAAATTGAAAATCTTGAACAAATCCAAAGTCTTGTTTTGTCTCAGATAAAAATAAAAATTTCGGTCTATGTTCATGCTATATCTCCCTAAGATAACTGATGGTGTATTTGCTCCCCATACCTCTACAATTCCAGCTTAGTATTTTCAATTCTCGATTATTTGAAACAATGTCGCCTTCACATTTTCCATCAGAGATGATGCTAGCGAACCATTGTGGAATAAGTACTCCAAGCCTATTCCTTGTTGCTCCAAGAAAAAGCTTCAGAAACATAATCCGCAGCCAATGAGTGCATAGCTTCTCCACATCATTCCGGCCATTGAGAACATGTATTCGGTTTCAGGACACCAAATGCATTGTCCTTGGTTTAACCATTTTGTATGCCTTAAAAAATGTTCTCATCTCGATACAAATAACCCAATACTGTTATCCAAGTATGATATGTGTTCCAGCCATAGCATCCAGGTTTGATTCCAATTGATGGAACTATCAAGACATCCCCAAGAGTCTACAATACTATAAAGACTATTATCTGTACCTTGTAACCCCGACTCAAACCCACAACAATAATCCAAATAAGCTATTTTATTCCATAGATTAATCATAAAAGATTAACCAACAACCAGAACCAATAAAACAAAGCAGAAAACTCATTGACGATAAGTAAAAACATCAAGCAAAACTCTGGAAATTTATTAAAATAGAGAAAAAAATTGCAGCCGAGAACCTTACTACATCCCTTTGAACACTCAGTTTTGTTGTTTTGATCCATAAAAACTTCCTAGTGGTTTGGGAAACCGGATTTTGAGTCTGAGGTACTCTTATCTTCCATTTGCTTACTGCTATCTCTTGTGCATGTACCTGGTTTGGGCAAGGTTCTTTCTGAGGAGATATGAGCGAGTGAACCATTCTCATTTTTTGAGCCTCCTTTACTGATTGGTGCCGTGAACAAGCTCTTGCGGGTGCCATATTTCCTTCCTTTATTCTCTGGAACCAAGTATTTCCCTTCCCCATATGTGCTTTGTTATGCTACCTCCACCATTCTGTTATATATCATCAACCTGATCTCCACTTAATTCCTCAGTTTCCTCTTCTGTTAAATTGTGAAACTGAGCCTCTGTATTACTCACAATATCAGAAACCTCCAGGCTAACATTAATCTCATCTAGCTCCATTCCCACATTGTCAGCTATAGGGTCTCTATTCTCTAACTGATCCTTAGCTACTTTGAACCCATTGTCCTCATTAATAGAGGCCGTACTTACCTTTTGCTGGTGCTGCCTGAGTCTGAAGCAAAGCTGCGTGAAAGGCTGTTTTTCTTCGCCTTATGTGATTTTTATTTCCTTGTTCCTTAATTTCACCCTCTCCTCCGCTCCGCCTGCCTCAACTGGACTTCTTTTCCTTCTCACGCCTCTGTTTATTTGACCTTGAGGGTAAGGCCTTGCTGGTTCTCTCATGGAGCTTTGGTACCGCGGTTGCGCTGCGGTTATTAATGCGGTGAGGTTGATTTCTCTTGTTCTCCCTTTCTCCAACCTTTACCCAATTGGAATCTGGTTCTTTGAACATTTTCCCTTTTCCTTTTCCAACATACTCTCGGTTCTCTTTCTCCCTCTCATACTGATTTCCATTCCCATTGATGACCACCCCTTTGTAATCCTTGACCTATCTGGATTTCTCCCATTGCCGCTAGTCTCTCTCTTGTATCTCTATTTTTTTAGAACTCTTATTGGGATTCAAAGAACACTTCTCCATTGTGTGGCATAGACTGTAACAGAGTGTACAATATCCAAACATCCTTTCATAGCTGATAGAGACATGAGCCTCCTCGCCATCATGGTACTCACCTCCTTTAAAGTCAATCGTTGTATCGAAGCTTAACTCCTGAAATCCATCAACAACACCTTAACCCTTCCATAATCCAAATCCACTTCTCCTGTCTTGCCAAGAGCTTCTCCAATACTTTCAAAATTTGGAGCTTCTCAAAATTTCAGCGAAATACCCATAACTTTGATCAAAAAGGTATCTACGAAAGAAAGTTCTGTGTCTTCTTTGGTTGTCACCGGGCTAGAGAAATCATCCAGTAATCAAAGTGATACGACTGATTCTGTAACATCGTTTCAATGTCTTCCTCGCTCTCAAAGTCAAACTGAAATTTCTTATGACCCAGCTCTGCCCCCGCGACTCTATCTTCCAGCTTCCAAATTTTTAGGAGTGTCATAACCAATGCTGAGATGTCTTGTTTCCCTGGATTCATACACCTCCCCACTAGGGTCTTGGAAGAACTCTTGATAACCTCACAATTTTTGAAATGCGGCATTGAGATCTTTAATCGTTTCCTTGGTATCGTTGGTTAATATAAGTGATTTTAAATTAATGTGGTCCAATATCTAGTAAGAGAAAGATTATTTAAAAAGAAGGTGTGAGAAGCCCTTTTGTGTTGACACATCAACATAATGACATTCTTGTTAATAGTTTACACTTTTGAGGTTATTCATTAAAAATATTTTATTTTAATATATATGGGATATTTATTCATGTAAAATACATAGCACATGTTAAACATAAAGCCAAAAATAATAATTAAAAAATATCCTCATGTAAAACGTGTGACCGTTATATATATATAATATTCTAATCAAACTTAGTAATACATAGTAATATCAAATGTAGTAGTAATACTATTTTTTACATAGTAATATTTTGACAAATTTCAGGTTTAATTAGTTAAATCTTGACAAAAGTCGATTTTTAGTTTCTCTCATGATGGACGTGCCATACTCATTATGTCTTACTTTATTAGTTGTTTATGTGTCCCTGTGATATTAGTAGTTTATTGTTCTTGTAATGTCTTATAACCTGGGCTATAAAGCCAACACAATGTATCACAAAATTTCTAAGGAGAATTGAACCTCCTTCTTCACTTATTCTCTGGTTCATAGTCTCATAATCTTTCATATTCTCTAAAGTGCTAGTTAATGTTATCCTTCAACAAACCTCTGGTTACTTCATTCTTTCAATCTCTTATTCTCCAAATACTCTCACAAACTCTCTTAAACCATCTCTCATTGTCTCTGGCCCATACTAAACCAGAATATCACAAACACTTTCCATAATCCCATCTCAATTAAACTCTCACAAGACTCTCTCTTTGATTCTCAGTCTTTCTAGTCCAAACTAAACCAAAAGCTGATTCTCTTTACCAAACTCATTCTCCATTTCATTCTCACCATTTTCTATCCATTCTAATAGTTTTTATGTGCCAACTTCAAATTCCTCCTTAAACCCTCTAAAGGCTTAGAGGTATGGATTTTGGCACCATAAAAAATTAGGGTCTTCATTTGGAAAACTCTCTCCGATATCAGTTAATGAGTGCCTTAATGCTCAAGGAATGAAATGTGACGATATATACCAGTCCTGTGGTATAGAGGGGGAGTCTACTAACCATGTTTCATTCTCTTGTATTCTGGCTAGACAAGTCTGGGTAATCTCCAAGTTTCCTTCTCCACCAAGAGGGTTTGATGAATTCTTTATCTTTGCCAATATGAGCTACCTGATCTCGGTTTCAAAAGATAAAAGAGAGTTGAAAGAGATAACGAGTCTTTCCGTGGAAACTTAGGTACTATGGAAAAACATGAATCCTTTGCTGCTAATAATGTGTCCGTCTAATTGCTCAAAGTGTGGTGGTTGACATTAGGTTCCAGTCTTATAGTCTTATGTTGCTAGGGGTAAGCCTAGATGGTTGTCTCATCTTTTTGATAATGATCGTCTTTTTTTTTGTTCCTGCTGGTTGGGGCTGTATGTGTGGTGGTATTGGTTTGTATATATTGTTTACCTTTGTTTATAATGAATAATAAATTGTTCAGATGGAAAAAAATGTGCCAACAAATCATTATGTAACATGTCAACTGTCTTTAGTATTATAAATTCAAAACTAATGCATATTCTGGAAGATTCTGTTTTCTTATATTCTTGAAAAGCTAATTTTGTCACAATTCTGTAGAAAAAAATTGAAAATTAGATTTTGTTTCCAGTTATTAGATACAAATCTAAAACTAAAAGTCTTCATAAATTCAAAGTCTACTAACCTTTTGTGATCCAAATAATCGACATATCCACATATATTTTTCCTGATTTAACCTCTTTCTTGTTTATAGAGATTGTTTTTTTTTTATTTATCTTAGAAAAGCTACATCGTTTCAATTCTGTAAAAAAACTGAAAAATATATAGAAAAATACTTTAAGATAAATTTGAAAAAAAATGTGTCTATAAAATAACATTTAAAAAGAAAAATGATCAAAATAGACTTCATTAAAGGTGTAAATATACATTTATATCTCTTGGATTAACTAATTTATGTTTAGAGTTTAGAGTTATGAAATTGAGTTTTGGAGGTGAATTTTAAAATAAAAAAAATTAAAATTTTGAAAATAAAAAAATCTATTTTGATCATTTTTTTCTTGAGAATTATTGTTGTGATAAAAACTTTAAAAAGAATATTTAAGAGATTTGCCCAAATATATATCCCAGTTACTAATTATTGGAAAAAAATAAAACAAAAAATATTCAAACATAATTCAAAGTCCAGGAGAATATTTGAAAATAATTCAATTTGCAAAAAAAAAACAAGTAGATAGAAAAAAGAAGAAGCAAATAAGCATTAAGCATGACATGGCAAAGACGTGGTCTCCACTCTCGCCGGGAAAAAAGAAAAAACAGACGTCCGTCTTCTTCTTCCTTCTCTGACCTTTATTTCTTCTCTCCATCATTAGCCAATGCAATGTCTCACCTATCTCGCTGAGACTCACCACTATGAAACCTTCCTTCCCGTTCAGATCGTCGTCACACTCAGCAATGGTGGAACAGAAACAGAGGATCCTAACCTCCCTCTCCAGACTCGGCGATCGCGACACTTACCAGATCGCAGTCGACGACCTCGAGAAACTCGTCCTCTCCGTCTCCGAATCCCCGGAAACCCTCCCGGTCCTCCTCCACTGCCTCTTCGACTCCTCCGCCGATCCTAAACCCCCCGTCAAGCGAGAATCCACACGTCTCCTCTCCTTCCTCTGCCTCACCTACTCCGATCTCACCTCCTCGCAGCTCGCCAAGATCGTCACCCACATCGTCAAACGCCTCAAGGACGCGGACAACGGAGTCCGGGACGCGTGTCGCGACGCTATTGGCTCTCTTTCTGAGAAGTTTCTGACGGAGAAGGAAGGGTCGATGGTGGGGCTCTTTGCTAAGCCTTTGTTCGAGGCTATGTCGGAGCAGAACAAAAGCTTGCAGTCTGGTGCTGCCCTTTGTATGGGGAAGATGGTTGATTCAGCAACAGAGCCTCCCGTCGCGGCTTTTCAGAAGCTGTGCCCTAGAATCTCTAAGCTTTTGAATAGCCCTAATTATCTTACTAAGGCTTCTCTCTTGCCTGTAGTTGGAAGCTTGTCTCAGGTTTGTGGAATTGTGGCTAATCTCTTGTCTGCTTTGTTCAATGTCTTAATGTTCAGCTGCAAGTTGCTTGTGCTTGGTCTCTAGTTTTTGCTACTTGTGTTTGGAATTGGGATTGGCTTCTCTGTGTGAAGAGATATGCTCAGGGTTTTGGAATCTTTCTGTGGGATTGGACTGGAGACAAGCTATGTTCTGGTCTTAATTTGCTAGAGGATTGGCATGAAAGTGATTGGTGTGTCTAAATTTCATTGGTCGTCTCTGTTCTGCTTGGCGGTTAAATCTATTTTTGCTACTTGTGTTTGGAATATGCTTAGAGTTCTGGAATATTGATATATGTAATCTAAAAATGTTTTTGAAGCATTAGGCTGGAGACAATAGGTATGTTCTGGTCTCAGTTACTAGAGAAATGACATGAAAGTAGATTCTTGAGTCTGAATTTCAGTGGTCATCTCTAATCTGCTTGATGGTTATATCTCCTTTTTGCTACTTGTGTTTGGAATGTGCATAGAGTTTTGGAATCTTGGTTTATGTAATCTAGAAATGTTTTGTGGGATAAGACTGAAGACAAGATATGTTTTGGTCTTAATTGCTAGATGAATGAGACATGAAAGTAGATTGGTGTGTCTATTGGTCGTCCCTGATCTGCTTGGTCGTTATATCTACTGCACATTCTTGCAGGTTGAAGCTATTGCACCCCAGAGCTTGGAATCGTTGCTACAGAGCATCCATGAATGCCTTAGATGTACGGATTGGGTTACTCGTAAGGCAGCTTCTGATGTCTTAATAGCCTTGGCCGTCAATTCTACCAGTTTGGTTGCAGACAAAACGGATTCCACTCTCACAGCTCTCGAGGCCTGTCGCTTTGATAAGGTGAACTCAGGTTATCATTTCATTCTAAAAAACTATGCTCCTAGTCCTACAGTCACGTGAATCTCTGTAAAGAAACGCATTTTCACAATTTACCATCTTAGCTTATAACAGTTTGCAATAAGTATGGTTTTTGCTTTGTGGTATTTTTCGTAGAGGAAGTATTTGGCATATGTCTAAGGCTAGGATGAACAAGAGGAAGCTATAGGCCTATAGCAGATGTTCGTTATACATTTTAGTTCCTATTTTGTTTTACTCTGCTACCAGAATAAAACAAGAGATGCATTTTGACTGTTTTATATTATCCATATCATCATTTATTAAGAAAGGATACTACTTCGTGACAAAAAAAAAGAAAGAAAAGGAATGGAAACTACTAGATTAATAAAATTGTCACTTTTTTCCTACGTTTTGTTTTGCGTAATTCCGTTGAGTGGATATATTTGCTTTGGCTTGCAGATAAAACCTGTTAGAGAGAGCTTGTCCGAAGCACTAAACGTCTGGAAGAACATTGCTGGGAAAGGTGAATCTAGAACATCTGTCGACCAGAAGGATGTGTCATCTGAACAACGTATGTTGGAAACGAATGAAAAAACCGATTTAGTTTCATATGAGGGAGTAGGACCGGTGATGCTAGGCTCTTCAGATGACTTGAGCAGTAACTCAGATTCCATTTCTAAAGCAGCACTCATCTTGAGGAAGAAATCACCTAGGTTGACTGGGAAAGATCTTAACCCAGAGTTTTCCAGAAACTGGAACAAAGAGTTTCTGGCGATATGCCTGTTGAAGTTATTCTTCCCTGTAGGCAAAAAAAATCATCGAACTCAAACACAGAGGATGAATCAGACGCCAATACTTCATTATCAAGGGGTAGGTCGAAAGGTTTGTGCAGAATAGCAGGTGCACATCCCAAACAAAGACATTTTGGAGATTTTGCAAGAGGATTTGACGGAGATGAGACCGAAGTAATCCAGGCGGAGGCATCTGAAAACAGAGGGAATTGGCCACCTTTACAGAGACAACTATTGCATTTGGAGAGACAACAAACCCACATAATGAACATGTTGCATGTACTGTTCTGTTTTAAAATCTTTAAAAGGGGATTCTCTTTGAAGTAGTTTCAGTCTTATAATGTAACTTCCTTACCATTGCAGGATTTCATGGGTGGTTCACATGACGGAATGAGAAGTTTGGAGAGCCGTGTTAGAGGCCTTGAGAGGATCGTTGAAGAGATGTCAAGAGAAATCTCTATACAATGTGGTAAGTATAAAGTAACTGCTTGATCTGTGAGGTTAAGAAACTGCAAATCCGTTTTAAGAAAGATGTTTATTAGTTCCCAAAATGAAATTTGCTTCAGGTGCGAGGGGAAAGGCGACTACATCCCGGAGGTCTGATGTAGATGGATGGGATGGTCCTAGCTATGTTTCTTCGAGAAACGCTCAGACCAGCTCAAGGACACGTGGTACTGGTCCTATGGACTCCGAGCACTCAGGTAACAGCAGAAGAGCTTGGGACAAAAGCTCTGTACAAATCAGACTAGGTGAAGGACCTTCTGCTAGAAGTGTATGGCAAGCTTCAAAAGATGAAGCAACACTTGAAGCGATACGTGTGGCTGGAGAAGACAGTGGAGGAACGTCAAGGACAAGACGAGTATCTATTCCCCAAGCAGAAGCAGTTATGGACGAAGACGATGAACGTGGAGGACAAGAGCGGGACCCTGTCTGGACTAGTTGGAGCAATGCAATGCACGCGCTCCGTGTTGGTGATGCAGATTCTGCATTTGCTGAGGTGTTATCAACCGGGGATGATCTTTTGCTTGTCAAGTTAATGGACAAAACAGGTCCTGTTCTTGATCAACTCTCGTGTGATATTGGAAACGAGGTTCTCAATTCTATTGCACAGTTTCTCCCGGATCATACTCTATTTGATATATGTCTATCTTGGATTCAACAGGTAAAACAAGAACCTTCCTTCTTCAAATACATTTGAATCAACTCTCGATCTTAATGCTTTCTTTTTTTTGTTTAAATATTCTTTAGCTGCTTGAAGTAAGCGTCGAAAACGGATCAGACTTTATGGGAATGCCATTGGAGTTAAAGAAGGAGATTCTGTTGAATTTACATGAAGCTTCTTTAACAATGGATCCTCCTGAGGAGTGGGAAGGTCTAGCCCCGGACCATCTTTTGGTTCAATTAGCATCTAACTGGAACATCGAGCTACAACATTTGGACCAGTAAAATGTTTTAAACACACACATTACACTGTACAGATGTAATGATTCTTTCACTTGTGAATCAGTGCAAAACATTACTCTTTGATGAATTCTGATTCTTTATCTGACAGCTACGATACATCTGATCAGACTGATATCTTGTATTGCAAAGAACTATGGTAACCAATAAGACAAGAACAAAATTAAATGAAGGAATAATAAGAATATAACAAGAACAGAGTTTTGCGGCATAAAAGCAACGTGAGACTAACAAATCAACATGAACTGTTACAAAGACATGAGACTCTGGATGTGATCTGGACAAGACTAGCAGTATGTCTCCAACATCCCCAAGGATGCTTTCTCAAAAACTATGCTTATGGTTGGTTTTGATCATTCTTCATGATTGTTTAGCTTTTGACCCCAATTTTAAAAGAGTTGATTACACTCAAGGTCATTTTTTTACTTTCTCTTACATTCAGAGTCACTTTTTACATGTGGATCTTTCTACGTGTGGGTCACTTTGTTGTAGGTCAGGGATAAATTATGGACAATTTTACCTTTAATAGGTGATGCGTGGATGTGTAAGGTGTGGACGGGTGATGCGTGGACAGGAGATACATGGACATGTAATGTGTGGACATGTGATGTGTGACCGAGCGATATGAGGATGGTGTCTATGTTTGTGGACGACTATCTATGAATAAATTTCCATGGACATGGACCCAAGATCATGTGGATGTGTGGCTGAGGCTCAAGAACAAAGCCTAACTTCAAACATATCCGACGATTATTTATAAATGAGCTCTTGGTAACTTACGGCTTTTCTTGATGGATTTATGGCTTCTATTGCGTTCCATTAGCCAAGGCACTGTTATCCTCCTGAAACCATGAGAAACCCCAACACTTTGAATCTATATTAAGATAAAGAACACAACATCATTGTTACTTTACATAAAAGCAAAAGAGTAATCTGAACTGGACTATAGTTGCCTAGAAATTGGTTTTCTAGAAGTGAAAGTTACTGTAAATGAGAGTGTGAGTCAAATTTGTGGAAGGTTTGAGACTTGAAATGAATGTATATTTTTGTGGATACTCTTTTTGTGGACAGGATCTTGAGAACAAGATTACCAATTCTATGAAAAAAGAATATATGATTACCAGGTGAAAGAGCAGCTAAGTACGAAGATTGTGTACTGCTCCTAAGATATGTAGGAACATAGTTGTTTTGGTACGGTGCTCTCTCCGTGGTACCAAGAGGAGAAACTCGTGACAATTGAATTAGAGAGATGACGGCCCCAAATCTTCTCGACAAGAACCGATGCGAGTTCGTGTTGTAGAAGAGAAAAATCAGAGCGGTAAAGGGTCAATCTGGTGCTGCTGGTCGGAGAAGAAGGGTTGGTTACGGTGAACGACGCCGTTGATGTGAAATTCCAGGGCTGGTTTTTTTGGTCATGTCTTTAAGTAAAGCGAGAGATAGTTGTATTGGAGGATAGAATGGACTTTCTACATGACAAAAGTGTGCCTCAAGTGAGAAGTGACTCTAAACGTAATATTGGAGACATTCAAAAATTACATACGTGGTATTACTATGCAAAGACATGATAAAATAAAAGATAAACTTTACAAATAGTTATTTTAAATTTTTATCACAAAATAATTTTAAAATAACCGAAATAATTTTTTTTTAATTCTTTTTTTAAACCTTACCTCTAAAACTCCACCCATAACTCTAAACGATAATTTCAGATTAGCTAACCCAAGGAGATATAAATGTATATTTACATCTTTTAATAAAGTCTATTTTGGTCATGTTTCTATTTAAATGTATTTTCTAAAATAAAATCATAAACTTGCATAAATCATGTGTACACAAAAAAAATATATAAAGACAAAATAGTTTCAAGTGTGTTTTGCAAATAGGATTCAAAACAAAAGGTCAACTGCAAAACTAACCCATCATGTTTTTGAAACTTTTATTTGCCTTATCCACCCTAAATGTTCGAGTTATTCACGAAAATGCTATGATTTTTTATTTTTTAAAATGAGTGTTTTACTTTATCATCCTCATATTCATCAAGTATTTACAATATTGTAATTGTCATCAATACACCAACCACCATGAACAACCAATTTGAAGCTCTTAAAAAATCGATTTTTCTCTTCCTTTCTCATTTGTTATCCACACAAATTACATCTCTTTCACTTTCTCTCAAAATTCATCCAAAAAATTCAAGAGTTTGATTTCAAACATTGTAAGGTTCATAGAGACATTGAAACTCATGATTCTTGGTCATTAATGAGTTAATAGTATTCTTGGTGAAGTTCTATGAGTTTAGAGAAGTTAAACAAGTCATCTCACGGGTTCAAGATATGAAATTGATTTTTCTTCCAAATTTGTTCGTGAAAAAGACTTCTCCTACGAAAAGATTTCTAGAGAAGTCTTCTGGTTAATGCATAGTTTAGTTTTGAAATTGACATTTTTTTATAAAAGGCTTCTAGGGAAGCCTTCTACATTTTCTCTGTTAACAAAAAAATAACCAGAGAGAACCGAGAAGACTTCCAAGGGAAATCTTCTTTACTATTTAATGAAGTCTTCTCGCTGTCACAAGAAGTCTGCGTCTGTTATTTTTGCAATTGACAATTAATACTAAGAAAATTATTATTTACGAGAGACTTCTTAAAATGTCTTCCGAAGGCTTCTTAAGAAGTCTATCTTTAGAAGTCTTCTCAAATTTTATTCCTGGTTTTTGGTCAAACCTTTGGTGCCGTGAGAATACTTCCCTAAAGACTTCTAGAAAAGTTTTATCTAAAAAAGTCAAATATAGTCAATTGCAAAAGTAACCCATGAAGACTTCTTGCGACAGTGAGAAGACTTCATGTGAACGTAAAAAGTCCTCTATAAAAAGTCAAATTTTTGACAAATTTTGGTCAATTGCAAAACTAACCTTTTTATCTTAGAAGACTTCTCTAGAAGTTTTTTCTGTGATTTTCGAGAAAAATTCAAATTCAAAAGTAAGCCAATATTTACAAAGGAAGACTTCTCAAGATTTCTTTTGTAGAGTATTCTTCTTTCATAAATTTGCAATTGCAAAAATGACCTAAACAGAAGACTTCTCAAGAGTCTTCCCTTAGAAAACTTTCCAAGAAGTCTTCCCTTAGAAAACTTCCTAAGAAGTCTTATGTGAAAAGACTTCCTAATTCATGTGTTCTACGTCAATCTTTATTAAACTTTAATTTTCTCAAAACGTAAATGAATTTTGCTTTTTTCTTGTTAATTCATGTCTATTAGTCAATATTGGGGCTCCTGAGTGAAATTCATAACTTAATTGATGATAAAATTATGAGGCTACAAACATTCATGTTTATTAATGTTTCTTAAGAAGTCTTACGTGAGAAGATTTACAGGGAAGCAGACTTATAGAGAAGTCTTCTGTGAGAAGACTTACATGGAAGTTTCTTACGTTCGTTTTTGTAAAATTTGTTTAGTAACTTCAATATATATTTTCTAGATTTCAAAAATGTCAAGTAACTTCAAAAATATCAAATCATGTGGTTTAATATGTCTTCTTATATCTTAAGATATACTTTTTAATTTTTATGAAATTTAAAATTACAATTTCACTTAAAATTTAAGTTTCCTGCTTAAAATTTTATTTCCCGCTTCCGAGAAGACTTCTCCATAAGTCTTTTGAGAGAAGACTTCTCACTACAACAAGTTAAGTCTTCTCTCAAAAGACTTCTCTAGAATTCTTCTGAGAGAAGACTTAACTTGTTCTAGTGAGACTTATATATTGTTTGATCTTTGGTGAATTTGACTAAGTTTTCTTAAGAAGTTTTTTCTCTTAGTTTGTAGTAAATTCGAATAAATTTTTATGTTGTTTTGGGTAGTATGGTTATAATGTTTTTTGTTATGTAGTTTCAATAATGTTAAACACTTTTGAAAAATAATATTGTAGACATCAACATATTTACTAATTATTTTCATTAACATATTTTTAAATTTACAAAATAATTTATAATTAAAAGAGTACACATAGTAATCATTAAACATACCGTAACAAAAAAATTACAAATGGAGCTTGAGATCATTGTTTCGACATAGATAAGTTTGGATTCTATTTAAGTGAGATATTTTTGGTTCAGAAGACTTCAAAATAAGTCTTTTAGCATAAATGCATTAGAAGACTTCATGGGAAGTCTTCCAACATAAAATGCATTAGAAGACTTCCCAGGATGTCTTCTGAGAAGTCTTCTGAAAAGTCTTCTAGAAAATCTTTTGAAGTCTTCCAGGAGTTTTTTGAAGTCTTCCATGAGTCTTCCAAAATATTCCCGGAGTCTTCCGAAGTCTTCCAAAGTCTTCTGAAGTATTTCTAAGTACTATCTTCTTCTCCTTCATACCAAAAAGAAAAGATCGGATTCTTAACTAAAGAACACTATCAAAACAAAAGAGGAATCAAAAAAGTCAAACCTTTAAACTTGTTAATGCCTCTAGAGGTTTTACCTACATAAAATGTTGTGTTATCTTTTCTCCTTCATAACAAAAAGAAAAGACCAGACCGTTAACCATTGAACACTATCACAAACACAAAAGAGGAATCAAAAAGGTCATACATTTAACCTTGTTACATTAAGTTGAATATACAACTTTTTAGAATCTAACATATAAACACACCAAAAGTACATATTCAAAATTTATAGATCTACTTTTAAAGGAGTGAAAGATGAGAACCATGTAATGAAAAATTTGTAAAAAAAAAAAATTAGTGAGAATACATAAGAGAAAAATGAGAAATGAATATAAAGTTAGGTGTTTTCAAGTCTAAAGAGATTAGAGAGAGGTTTGAGAGTTTTAGAGTGAGAAACATTACATTTTTATTGCAGTCATTTGAGAGGAAAAAAGCAAATGTGTAAATTTTCTTATATATGTAGACAAAAATCCCAAATTAGGTTAAATATTTTCGATATAGAAGACTCCCTAGATTTAATATTCGCACGGAAGACTTACATAGAAGTCTTCTAGTACATCATTCGTTAGAAGACTTTATTGTTAAAAGACTTCTTATACTCAAAAGTAAACATATATAGATCAATTTTTTTTAAAAAAAAATAAGATTCCAAATTTAACCATAAAAATACAAAATACTATAATATATGTTATCAAACCTAACCAACACTATCATAACTCATTCTACATTCACTTATCTATGTTGGAAATATTCAATTTTAAGTAAACTAAATTTACATTATTAAGAAATGTTTATACTTACATTATTTAGATCTTT